>JZKD02S2145818.1:8283-19604 GCA_000966675.3 Picea glauca
CCAAGTCTAAAGGGCACTCAACAAATTGTCGATGATGCATCAATGAATAGACTAACCAATCCACCTCGTAATGTACTCACGAACCATTGGTGCCAAATCGTTGTTGTGTTGTTATATTCTTAGCAGTGTTTTGCCGGTTGTAAAGCCTATAAAGAGGCGTGTTGTAAGGCCGTAAAGGCTGCTGTTGTTGCAGTTGTGGTTGTTGCTGTTGTAAGGTAATCGTAGAATGCACTGTTGCAGGTTAATGCATGTGTAAGTGTAGGTTGCTGGTCATGCATATGTAAGCCAAATTGGCTACAGGGTTGTTCTTGTCTGTGCAAGAGGGTATGATGTCGATTGTGTCTTGAGTGTGGACCAAGGTTAGACATGTAACCTTTTATTCTGATTGAATAAGACAATAAGAGAGTAGAACGCTCAAAGGAATGTTGGTTTTCCCGATTAAGGGTTTCCAGGGTAAAATCTCGGTGTACTATGTGATTGCTTGTGTCATTTGCGTTCTTGATTAAATTCTTCTTCTCTTTTGTTAAGACTAGTGTGGAAGTTTCTTTCATTTCTTGACATGTGGTATCAGAGCTTAGGTCTGCCCTGACAAGTGAGTTATCAGAGCGGTGTTATGCTTTGGTGAGTATATCAGATCTTGATTTACAAATCTTGAATCTGAGAACTAAACCCTAGGTACAGTAAGAGTCGTAAGTCATATATTGTGTTAAAGATCGCGGTAAAGAATGGCAAGCAGTTCCAAAATAGAGATAGAAAGATTCAATGGCCAGAATTTTGAGCTTTGGAAGCTTAAAATGGAAGATTTTCTTGTAGATCGAGAACAATGGACAATGGTCTGTCCAGGTACCTAGCCGATAAGCATGTCGACGGAAGAACGGGAGAAACTCGAAAGAATAGCAAGAAGTACGATTCGGCTTTGTCTTGCAGATTCGATGCTGCTAAATGTCTCGGGTGAAGATTTGACCAAGAAACTGTGGGACAAGATGGGAAGCTTATACCAGTCGAAATCTCTGGTAAATAAGCTGTTTCTCAGAAAGAAGTTGTATCTTCCGAGGATGAGTGATGGTAGTTCGGTGACTGAGCATTTAAATGCGTTTAATACCGTGTTAAGGCAGTGATCGTCTATGGATATTAAGATCACTGATGAGGAGAAGTGTATCAACCTATTATGTTCTTTGCTAGACTCCTGGGATAGCTTAGTCGTGGCTATTGGGAGTAATACAACCACATTAGCGCTAGAGGATGTGGTTGCTTCTCTGTTGTCGGAAGAAATGAGAATGAAGAACATGGAAAGATCGACCAAAGATGCTTTGGTAGTGAGAGGTCAACCGATAGACAGAGATAAAGGCAAATTCTCCGGTAGAAAGTTTAAGTCAAAGGGTGGATCTAAATCCCCGGTTTAGTCGACACGAATATGCTGGAAATGCGGTAAAGCTGGGCATTATAAAAAGGATTGTAAGTCGAAGGCAACAGAAGTCAGTGCTGGATCCGACGAGAAGCAGTCGATTGAGAGAAAGACGACCTCAGACAAGGGAGGTGATGTGTACCTGGCGTCGACCAGTACACAGTCGGATCAAGATGTTTGGTTGATCGACTCAGGAGTATCCTATCATATGACACCACATAAAGAATGGTTATGTGAATATGAAAGATATGATGGGGGTGATGTGTTCTTGGGGGACGACTCGACAACCAGAATTGTCGGACGAGGAAGAGTCTGACTGACACTGTAGGATGGAAGGAAAAGGACCCTTCCAGGTGTGTTACACATTCCGGGTTTGGAAAGAAACTTGATATCTGTCAGCAAGATGAGTGATGCAGGTGTGCATACTCTGTTTTAGAAGGATTTGTGCAAGATGGTCAGAGGTGCGATGGTCTTAATGAAAGGAGTTCGGATTGGTACCTTGTACAAGCTGTTAGGGAATGTCGAATCGACTGGATGCAACATGATAGTTGCTCCTGAAATTGACTCGACTACGACTCGATCTGACTCGATGTCGACACAACTCATAACCCAGGTCTTCAAGCACTAAAATTGACACCAGATTTTTCTTCAGCCCTGGAACATAGAGAACATCTTTGAGATAAAGAGGTTTTCTAGACTCCCTCTCAAACTTGACAACACCTACACCTTTGGCTTGGTATTTTCCATCATCTCCCATCTCAATATTGAACTGCATGTCCTTTTCTGTCAACTGGCTGAAATACTTTCTGTTCCTTGTCATATGGCATGAAGCCCCATTGTCAATATACCATGTGCTACTGGTCACAGAGCTGGCCATACACGCAATAAGTGAGAAATCATCCACAAAATGAGATGAGAACTCCTCTATTTCTATTGAAGCTGCAAACTGGCCCTTCTTGGACCCCTTCTTGCGCCGAGGACATTTAGTGGCATAGTGCCCAAAATGATGGCATTGAAAACACTTCACTTTGCTGAGATCTTTCTTGGGTTTTCCTTGTCCCTTTGAGCTAGACTCGGCCCCTACTGAGCCCTTTTTACCTCTGGCTTTGCCCCCTTTACTAGCTAGTGCGAAATTCTCCTCATCAGCTTCTTATTTCACATGAGACCCAGATCTGGTCTGTTTCCTGATCTCCTTCTGCACACAGTCACTCCATAGTTTCTCCCAATCTGGAAGCTTTTCTCTGCCACTGATTGCATCTATGAAGTTTTCCCATGACTTGGGAAACTCCAATAGTGCAAAACTGGCCATATCTCTGTCTGGGACTGTTTCCCCCACCCTTGCTAAATCTGGTGAGGTAGGAGACAACTGATTTAGACTTCGCCATTTTGATATTTTGCAACTTGTCTTTGAGCACAAGCTTCCTTGCTTCACTCGTACCTTGGTACAACCCTATGATGGCTGTCCACATCTCCTTTGTTGTCTTTTTGTCTGCAAGGTGGGGTATAATGTGGTCCTTGACTCCCTCAAGGATAATTCTTTTGGCCTTAGCATCCTTCTTGTTGTGTTGGGCCAATTGTTGAGGGTCTGCTGGAGTGGCTGGGGGGTTGTCCATCAACCCTAAATCCTTCATCTCAAACTCATGTTCAAGGTGCTCCTTGCAGTCCTGGATCAAGCTATTTGCTCTTGTCAATATCAAGTCATCTACATAGAGCAAAAGAATGAGCGACTGTTGCTCAACCACAATGTAGTAGAGGTTTGGATCCACTTCATTCTTGGTAAAGCCCAATCCGAGAAGGTAGCTGTCAATGCGGGTGTACCAAGCCCTTGGTGCCTGCTTGAGCCCATAAGGAGCTCTCTTCAGCCTGCAGAGATACGTGTCTCTACTGAAGGTCTCAAACCCCTTGGGTTGTTCCACATAAATCTCCTCAACCACTCCGTTAAGGAAGGCGGTTTTAACGTCCATCTGGTGGAATTTCCACCCCATCTGTGATGAGATAGCCAATATAACTCTGACAGACGAATATTGCGCAACATGTGCAAATGTCTCATCACAGTTGATCCGCTCGACCTGTGAGAACCCCTTGGCCACAAATCTGGCCTTGCATTTCTCCACACTCCCATCAACCCCTTGCTTGATCTTATATAACCAGCGTGAGCTAACGACAGATTTGCCCTCTGGTTTGGTCACTATCTCCCACACATCATTGCGCATGAAAGAGGAGTACTCCTCTGCCATGGCATCTCGCCAAACCTGCTGGGAAACTTCCTCCTTATAGGAAGAAGGCTTTGAGTCTATCAACTCAGTCATAAATGCCAAACAACTTGTATACCTCTGTGGAGGTTTGCTCTGTCTGAATGTAGAAGTGGGAGCCTTGACTCTCTCCTGAGCCTATCTGATCAACTGATTTTCCCACTTGGCGCGTCATCTCCCTGAGCTGGGAGTCACTAGCCGTGTGGGATCCACTCGCTCCTCTCTCTCCTCCTCAATCTTCTCCTCATCATGCTGCTCGACCTGTCTCACTGCTGGTTGGGTAGGTGACTAAGGGGCTGGCTGAGCCTCCTGCTTGGGAGCCTGCTACTCCTCATCCTCTGTTGCTGTCTACTCACGGTCCAAGGACTTCCTGAGAGCCCTTCCCTCCTCAAACCTGGCATCATGCCTGATCACTGTATGCCTACAAATATGCCCTTTGCTACCGTGGGCTCCAGCTTCTTCCTGCTCTCTAAAGGTACATTGCAGTAAACCAAACCGCCAAAGATCCTGAAATGAGAAACATCAGGTCTCTTGCATGTGAAGGCCTCCTCCGATGTAGCCCTGCCTAGCACCTTATGCGAACTCTTGTTCTGTAAGAACACTACAGTGTTGCATGCCTTGGCCCAGAAAAACATGGGCAACCGTTGGTCATGCAACATGGCCTTAGCAGCACCCACTATATTGCGATTCTTGCTCTCATCCACTCTATTATGCTGAGGATTATGGGTGCAGTGAGCTCTCTCCTGATGCCTTCCTTGGCACACAAGTCCTTGAAGGTGTTGGAGATGTACTCCCCTCTGTTATCGGACCTGAAGGCCTTTATCTAGTTGCTGGTCTGGTTTTCAACTAAGGCCTTGAACTCTACAAACCTGGACAACACTTCATCTTTCTTTTTCAGAAAAAATATCCAAGTTTTACAAGAATGGTCATCAATAAAAATAACATAATACCTGAACCCACGAAGGGATGGAGAAGAGAATGGTCCACAAACGTCCGAGTGAATCAACTCCAATATATCCTTGGCTTTGTCATCTCTACTGGGATCGGAAGTCTCGGCATACTTGCCAAGGGTGCAGCCCTTGCACACCTCATGATGAACCATGCTGCATGGTGGCAGTCCTGTGGCTATCTCCCCCAAAATTTTCAGTGCCCTATGGTGCAAATGACCCATGCGCCTATTCCAAAGCTCTGCTAGCTCACGACCTTGTTGGTTGTCCTTCTTGCTGTTCAACACTGCAGCAGCCCCAAACTATAACCTGTAGAGGGTTTTTGCCCTAACTCCAATCTGCACTGCTGTCCTGGAGTTGGGAGGTTTCATGAGGACCTTCCCTTGCGAAAAAACACCTCATAACCCAGGTCTTCAAGAACTGAAATTGACACCAGATTTTTCTTCAGCCCTGGAACATAGAGAACATCTTTGAGATAGAGAGGTTTTCCAGACTCCCTCTCAAACTTGACAACACCTACACCTTTGGCTTAGTATTTGCCATCATCTCCCATCTCAATATTGAACTGCATGTCCTTTTCTGTCAGCTGGCTGAAATAATTTCTGTTCCCTGTCATATGACATAGAGCCCCACTGTCACTATACTAGGTGCTACTGGTCACAGAGCTGGCCATACACGCAATAAGTGAGAAATCCTCCTCAAAACGAGATGAGAACTCCTATTTCTGCCGAAGCTGCAAACTGGCCCTTCTTGGACCCCTTCTTGCATTGAGGACATTTAGTGGCATAGTGTCCAGACTGATGGCACTGAAATCTCTTCACTTTGTTGAGATCTTTCTTGGGTTTTCCTTGTCCCTTTGAGCTAGAATCGGCCTCTCTTGAGCCCTTTTTACCTTTGGCTTTGCCCCCTATACCAGCTAGTGCAAAATTCTCCTCATCAGCTTCTTGTTTCACATGAGACCCAGATCTGGTCTGTTTCCTGATATCCTCCTGCACAGAGTCACTCCATAGCCGCTCCCAGTCTGGAAGCTTTTCTCTGCCACTGACTGCATCTATGAAGTTTTCCCATGACTTGGGAAACCCCAATAGTGAAAAACTGACCATATCTCAGTTTTGGACTGTTTCCCCCACCCCTGCAAGCTCGTCCTTGACTTGAGTAAATCTAGTGAGGTAGGAAACAACTGATTTAGACTTCGCCATTTTGATATTTCGCAACTTGTCTCTGAGCACAAGCTTCCTTGCTTCATTTGTACCCTGGTACAGCCCTATGACGGCTGTCCACATCTCCTTTGCTGTCTTTTTGCCTGCAAGGTGGGGTATAATGTGGTCTTTGACTCCCTCAAAGATAATTCTTTTGGCCTTAACATCCTTCTTGTTGTGCTAGGCCAATTGTTGAGGGTCTGTTGGCGTCGCTGGGGGGTTGTCCACAATTTCCCAAACTCCCTGCTCCTCAAAGAAAACTCCTATTCTTTTTCTCCAAGAGCAGAAATTGCAGGCCCCATCCAGACGTTCTTCGAATCACATCCCCACATAGGCCATACTGCTGTCCAAAATTGCATGCCCTAGCTTGCCTTGGCAGAAGCCCTAGCGCACCAGCTGGGGCGAAATCTTTGTGGCTGAAAAATTGTGTCTGAAGGCTGTAACAATGAATGCTGGTCTTCAATCAGAGTCAAGGCACTGATACCATATTGAATCTCATGAAAAATCAGAACCTAGTTGCAGATTTAACAAAAATAAGGAGCAGAACTAAACTTTAAATTAAAAATTTGACATGCTGATTTTTTTTAACACTCTAATGCAGCGGAAAATAAACACATAAAGACACAAGCATTCACACAGAAAATACTTAGTGATTTTTTGTCAAATGACCCTGGAAAAAAACCCAACTGGGAAAACAGGTCTTCTGCTTGGTGATTTGTTTATTATTTCAGCAAGGGATATCTTCAGAAATTTTACATCTGCTGTTACAAAAAACTCCCTTAGGAAAAATCTCTGCCTTCAGCAAGCTCACAGCCCTCACACTCCCTTTATCTGCTCACGGCCTGGTTGTTGGGTGCGCTGTACGTCCTGTACGGCCCAGGTCGTGCTGCCTGGCTGCTGGGTGTGCCGTACAGTCTGTATGGCCCAAATCGCGCCCAGAACTGACTGTTACTTGTTGGCTGAGTGTAGGAGCGGCTGGCTGAGTGAAATGGAGGCTGTGCGGCCTCTTCTTGAGCTGCTGAAGTTTTTCCTGTTGCTGATCCCTGCTACTCTGAGCTGCTGAAGCTTCCTCACCAAGTCGACTTGTGCAAAATGAGCACAAAAACCCTATTTCACCCTTGGCAAATCGACTTGGGCCCACTAGACATTTCAATAGCTGAGATTAGATCTGAATGGAGGGCTCAGATCGATTTCCTTATGACTATAGGAAAAATTAATTTTTTCGTAAGTCATCTAAGCATGAGAAGGGTCAATTAAATTTGGGCTCCTCTTGGTGGGTCCCCTGCCAGATTTGGTGCACCTCCAAATCTAGCAAACCCTTTCCTCTCTAACTCCAATTCTAACAAGAAGGAGAAATCTCTGTGTATGTGTTTCCGTGATCTGGTCATACTGTGTATTGCTTAAGTGTGCTTCAGTGTTGAGAGGGGAGAAAAAACGATTTGATGTTCAGAAAAGGTAGAAACAGAGCAGGTCGTACTGCTGTAGTGATACCCTCTTTTACATAGGTCGTACACTGTTGTTTGAGGTGATTTTATTGACCGTAAAATTACTGGTTCAAGCAGGTTGCAGAGGTCACCTTGTAAGCTTTGATCAAAGGAATGAAAAACTGATTAGAAGGAGAAATCTCTGTGTATGTGTTTCATTTCTTCCGCTATTCATTTTTCAGCTACTGTGTGATGGATACAATGTTCAGAAATTTAATTTTCTGCTATGCTATTAAATAAATTTCTGTTGTGAGTTATTTAATGAGAGAACATTAGGACAACAGCCACCTAGGCTAGAAAACTTTACACTCTGTATTGCTTTGACTGGGCTAAAATTGTACTTGATTACTAGAATCAATCTCCTCCTCTTCCCTTACCCAAAAGGCATTCTCAGTAAATTCAGGTAAACCCCCCCCATTTGTGTCAGCATAATTTTGAGCTACCAAAGCAAAGATTTTACAAGAGTCCTCTCGATGTGCAAGGTTACATGGTCTACACCAAGCTGAAGGGGAAGCATCAACACAATTAGAAGTGGGAGGAGTCAGATTTCCCTCTACTTTCTTGGCCTTATCCTATGGATTAAACCGTTTAGGAGGTACATATGGTCTGTTTTGAGCTACAACGGACTGTTGGTTCCTCTCTATCTTCACAACTTTGTTAGATAACACTCGCAAATTCTCATTAAATTGCTGTTGAGATTCAGTGATAAGGGACATTTGCCTAAAATAATTGATCAAATTTATTAAAATGCAAGTCAGAATTAGAAGTAGATACCTTTTCCTTTTTATCTGACTTTACCTCTCTTCTATCAGCATCAAGTGAAGTGGGCTTACTAGAAGTGACCCAATTATTCTCTAAGGACAAAGCAATAGTGCATGCAATAGTCCAATTGGCAGGGTTTTTCTCCGTAACATAAAGTTGAAGTTTACCCTGAATGCACCTGTATAAATGATTAAAGCAAGAGCCTCCTTTTGAGCTACAACGGTCTGTTTTGAGCTATAACGGACTGCTTGTTCCTCTCTATCTCCACAACTTCGTTAGATAACACTTGCAAATTCTCATTAAATTGCTGTTGAGATTCAGTGATAAGGAACATTTGCTTAAAGAATTGATCAAATTTATTAAAATGCAAGTCAGAATTAGAAGTAGATACCTTTTCCTTTTTATCCGACTTTACCTCTCTTCTATCAGCATCAAGTGAAGTGAGCTTACTAGAAGTGATCCAATTATTCTCTAAGGACAAAGCAATAGTGCATGCAATAGTCCAATTGGCAGAGTTTTTCTCCGTAACGTAAAGTTGAAGTTTACCCTGAATGCACCTGTATAAATGACTAAAGCAAGAGCCTCGTTTGGTTGTATAGCAGCGGGGAGTTTTTTAAAAGCATTCGTAAACCGTGTATTGAACTCACAAATTGTCTCATCTTCTCATTTACGAAGACTTGTGAACTCTGCTAATAAAATGGATGAATCCTTCTCCCCCTCCCCCCCCCAAATATTCCTTAAACTTGGTTTGGAAACCATCCCAAGTAGTAATGGAATTGTCAGGCAACCCTGTGTACCATTTCTGTGCCTCACCCTCAAGGGATTGAACAAATATTTTCATCTTAACATCCTCATGAGTGACGTAGAAATCCTCCATGTGATATGTAAAGGATTCAAGATGATCTTCTGCTGAAACAACATTATTACCTTGAAACTTAGGCATGTTTTTTCTCAAACCCCCAATCCGGCATGTCATTAGGATATCTTGCAATAGCAGTACAATTAATAGGGGTCATCTGTCTAACTGTAGAGACTAAAACCGATGGAGTTAAAACGCGAGGAATCAAAATTGAAGGAATAATAATACCAGAAGAACTACTTACCACATTGTTACCTGTCCTTAAAGGAGAATCCTGGATTCTTGCTTGTCGGAAGATGTCGTTGGGATTGTCCAAGAATGGATGAACACCTTGATTTCGATCAAACTTGGATGACATTCTGGGTGTTCTCGGTCTTGGTGGAGTCACAAGGTGAATATGAAGATCTACAATAAACAAAATACTCACCAATGTTGTAGTACCAAGAAGCTTGGTTTGGTACCTAGCAACAGTGCCAAAATGTTTTCATTTGAAACTGTTCGGTTCCAAAGTAACTGGAAATAGTAAACTGTCACCACGTATTATTTCCCTACACTTCGGGTTAGTGATTGCTAACAACAGGGGGGAATCCCTAGATGACTTTAGGAGTTGAACTATGATGCAACAAACGATTCGTTAAACTTAAATCAAAATCACGACTAGCTGCCCTAAACAAATCTGCGGATAAAATGCAAAAACAGCAAGTAATAGATGATTTAAGGATTGAAAAAATGCATGGAAAAGATGCAATCTTTATCTATCATTGAGAGGACAAAACCTAATGCAATTATTCTTTGAAAAAGGTGCCAATAAAGTAGTAAAACAGAATTTACAGCAAGCTGTAATTTCTGTTTTGAGGTTGAAAATGACAAAAAAACCGATGCAGAAAATTAACACGAAGTTCAATGCAATTATAATGATAAAAAACGCTTTTTAAATGTGAAAATGGAAAATACAACAGCTAATTTTTAAGGAATTTAAAGGCTGTTTTTTCTATAATTTTGAGTATTTTTGTATTTTTTATGAGTTTTTTAATGATTTCAATGCTCGAAAACCCAGAAAAATGTTGGCATTTTTTTTTCTGTTTCTGCAACAAAATGAAAATTACAGCAAGCTAATCTTGCTGTAATATGCCTAAAACAGAATGAAAAATGACCCATATGCACTCTAATATGCCAAAGATGCAAAGTGTTCATTGTTTGATATGAAAATTTGTTTAAAATGTGAAAAGCAAGAGATTAGAATTAATAATCAGTGCCTTCTGTGGAGTAAAAAAAGAGGAAAAAATAGAAAGTGGATCGGGTAGAAGATAATCTAAGGCCTCTTCACTCGAGCCCTGTCAAGGACGAAATCAATAACATATGAAAGTCTAAGAAAATAGAAGTTCCACACATGGAAAACCTGTAGTAGTTGCCACTGAAATCTTGTGTCTTTATTATCAAAAGTTGCAGGAAGAACAAAGTTCTGACAAGTTTGGACAGCAACACTCTAAGGTACAAATCAACTCTACTAAATGGGACAGTACTAGTTGTTACAACAAAATCCAGCACCCACAAAAGTATAAAGTCCCAATCACCAAGGTGTTAGTTATGTGCAACTTAGGAAGGCTACCCATTGTCACTTCAATAACTCTTCTCTCTGTTGGTTGGTTTTTTCCCAATTCAATGGGGCCTTCTTTAAGGATGGGATTATCAAGGCTATGGAGTGGGGGCTCAAGGTGAAAAATGAAGAGTAAGCCTTGATAAAACAAAGTGGTTGTAGTAATGGTATGTGGTACTGGAAATGGAAAAGGGGTTATGGAAAGGAAATGGAAGGGAATTGAGGGAAACACGGAAATGGAATGATGTAACACTGGTGCCTATCAATCTAAGTGCTAATGGAGTCATGAAACATTGAATGAATGAAACAATTAGTGTGATACAATCAACTACTTTGAGGTAGGCTATATGGTTGAAAAGGGTTAGTTTACCACATTCAACCTCTTGAATGTTACGCTGTGGGGAAGTGCCCCCCCCAGCGTTTCGTTCCCAAAGTGTGCTCCTAGAGGAAGTGTTCAGGAAGCACCCTAGGAGAGTGCTTCCTGAATGCTCCTTACTGGGAGTGCAGTCCCACTTGAAAAATTTTGGTCCCTACCAATTCTAGGAGTGCTCCCTAAGCGCTCTTGGAGTGATTCTAGAATGCTCCTGGGAGCAAAAACAAATGCTCCCTCAACGTTCCCATGCGATGAGGCGAACTTGGCAATTTTTTTTGCTTTTGAGAACCAAGTCAAGGTTCCAAATGGTTCCAAAAGGCATGGTTAGGGTTTTTTATGGATTAAAACAACCACTCACTCCATTTTGTTCTCATTCTATTTCTCATTTCACTCATCTTTGCTAGGGTTTTGAGTGGGCTTTTTGCTAGTTTTTGAGGAGAAAA
>JZKD02S2145829.1:0-13371 GCA_000966675.3 Picea glauca
TGGGGCAAAACACATCTTGAGATATGTTGCTGGGACAGTGGACTTTGGCCTAGACTATGTCAGGGGAGATGGAGTCAGTTTGGTTGGCTACACAGATTCAAACTGGGCAGGATGCACTGCTGACAGGAAAAGCACCTCAGGGTGTTGCTTCAGTTTGGGGTCAGGACTTGTTTCCTGGTTCAGTCGGAAACATAAGTCAGTTGCTTTGAGTTCGGCCGAGGCAGAGTACATGGCACCCAGTCAGGCCAGTTGTGAGGCCATTTGGCTTCGAAAGATGTTGGTTGGTTTATTCGGTCAAGAGATGGCTCCGACTGTCATTCATTGTGATAATCAAAGTTGCATAAAACTCTCTAAGAATCCAGTGTTTCATGACCGGTAGAAGCATATTGAGATCAGGTACCACTTCATTCATGACAGGGTTCAGAGAGGGGCAGTTCAGTTGCAGTATATATCTACAGATGAGCAGGTAGCAGATATTCTCACCAAGGCCCTGCCACGGGGCAAGCATGTCTTCTTCAGAGACAAGATGGGCTTGGTGATGAACACCTTCCTCAGTAAGAGGGAGTGTTGAGATTTGTACCTTGGGAGGTGTTCCCCATGTGATTTTGACCTCCTTAGCACATGAGGAAAGGACATGACACTTTGTACCTTGTACTTTTGTCTATTTTCACTTTGACTTTGGTTGAAAGTTCATGAACTATTGGCTATTATAAAATAACAGAAAACTAAAACAAAGACAGTGAAAACTTAGAGCCTTTTCTTGGTCAAAGACAGACCAAGAAGGCAAGTTGATAGGACCTGGAATTTTCATAGAACTTGGGTTAGAAGTCACAAAATCTTATCATGATTTATATTCGTTTGATTTGAGGAGAGTGCAATGTCTTGGGGTCATCAAAGATCTGGTCGTGGCCTTATTTCAGCTGCCCATGAAGAGTGTGGTCATGGACATCATGGTAGCTGATGTTCCCCCCAAGTTTCGCATGTTGTTGTTGATATCGTGGATAAAAAGGCTCGGGGGAATCTTGCAAATGGATCTCACATATGCCACCATTCCAGTCCTCAGAGGGGAGCATAGAAGACTGTACAAAGAGGCTCAGTTGGCCTACATAATCAGTGATGAGGCAGACCCCACCAATCATCCTATATTTTCCCTTGATACTGATTTGGGATCCATCTTATTGCAACTCACTGATGCCCCTGAACCTCCTCCTGAAATCAGAAAGCCCATTACTCTTCGTGAAACCCCCCCCTTTGAGGACCACTGTGTGGAAAATGTTCTTCGATGGAGCCTCCTCTAGTCAGTGTGCTGGTGTCGTAGTAGTTTTTGTCTCGCCTTCTCAGGAAACTATATCTCTTTCCTACAAGTTAGAATTTGAAGCTAGCAATAATGTGGCAGAATATGAAGCTCTCATTTTGGGTTTGAGAGCTGCAAAAGACATGGGAATCAAAGAGATATCTGTGTTTGGGGATGCAGAGCTAGTTGTGAATCAGATTAGAAAATTTTACCAAGTCAAGCATCCGAGGTTAAGATATTATAGGAATGAAGTGTGGGATATAATTGACGATTATTTCTTGGCTTTAAACATTTCATTCATTCTGAGAGAGGAGAACACAACGACTGATTCTTGGTTGTTTCTCCAAGCAATTTCAGAGTCCCTCTGCCACCCAAGCTCAGGTATGATATCGACATAAAATACAGACCCTCTATACCAGACAATGTCAAGAATTGGAAGGTGTTTGAAGATGATCTTAAGATCAAGGGGATCCTGGAAGTTGTACATGAATTTTCTGCATTACACATAGACCATGATCCCGATTCTCAAAATAACCCACATAATGATGTATTTTTAAAGAAAATTGCTAGTCATCATATTGTGTAGTTACCGAGCAATCACATTCCGAAGGGACTAGTCCCTTTAGAAAGGATATTTGACAACCATGATGTGGCAGTGAAAGCTCAGAGGCCGTTTGATGATGCTGATATAGCCGAATGCAACATTGGCACAGAGAAAGACCCTAAATATGTCAAGTTGTCAAGCAACCTATCAAGGAAGTAGAGAGTCGAGTATGCTGAGTTATTAAAGGATTTTTCTAATGTGTTTGCCTCGACAGATGAAGACCTCAAAACATATGACACCAACATTATTGAGCATAAGATTCCACTAAAGGAAGAGGCCAAACCATTCAGACAGAAATTAAGGCAAATAAAACCTATGTTGTTTCCTATCATGGAGAGAGAAGTAAAGAAGTTTCTTGATGCCCAGATCATCGTGCCTTTGAGATATTTAGAGTGGGTGGCCAACCTGGTCCCAGTGAGAAAGAAGAGTGGGGAAATCAGACTTTGTGTTGATTTCAGAAACCTGAACAGGATCTCAAGGAAAGACAATTACCCCTTGCCGAAAATGGAACGCATATTACAAAGGATAACTGGTGCATCAAGGATATCCATGATTGATGGATTTTCGGGATATAATCAAATATCTGTCTTGCCTGAAGACAGAGAAAAGATAGCTTTCACCACTCCGTGGGGTACATTCATGTATGCCAAAATTCCCTTTGGATTGATGAACGTAGGAGCGACCTTCCAGCAAGCCATGGATATCGCCTTCATCGGAGAAAGGGATAAATTTGTGGTCATTTATCTAGATGACATAACAGTCTTCTCCAAATCTGATGAAGAACATTGTTGTCATCTGAGAAAATTCTTCCTGAAATGCAGAAGGTTCGGTCTCTCCTTAAATCCCAAGAAATCGTTGTTTGCCAATTGTTGGGCCACGTAGTATCAGCTGAGGGAATCAGGATCGATCCCAGTAGAGTTGAAGCAATCCAAACCTTGTTACTCCCAAGATCCAGGAAAGAAGTCCAATCTTTCTTGGGAAAAATCAATTTCCTGAGGAGGTTTGTTTCCAACTTTGCTGAGATGGTAAAGTTTATAACAACCATGTTGAGGAAAAGAAACAAAGTCAAATGGACCGTCGATTCTCGAAATTCCTTCGATCAGATAAAGAAGGCCTTGACTGAAGCACTCGTGCTTATCAGTCCTGATTACTCAAAATATTTCCTCATTTTTTCATTTGCTTTGTTCGACATTGTAGCGATTGTTCTGTTGCAGAAGAATGTTGAAGGGTTGGAGCAGCCCATGTCCTTTTTCAATCGGGCATTGAGAGACATTGAGGTGAAATGTGACATCATGGAGAAGCAAGCTTGTGCTTTGGTCAATGCTCTCAAATATTTCAGAGTTTACGTCCTGTAATCAAAAGTCATCGCATACGTCCCTTCAGCTGTCGTTAAGAAAATTCTCATTCAACCAGACATAGATGGGAGGAGGAGCCGATGGATTGCAAAAATCCTTGAATTTGATCTATAGATCAAGCCCACCAATTGATTAAAGGTCAAGGTTTAGCCAAACTATTGGTTGAATATAATTGCAGAGCCTTGGGGGCTAACTTCATCAATACTTGCTCAGAAAAAACACAAGGTGGAATGTTTGATAGAGGTCCTCAAGGCAGCCCTCCATTGGCAGGATGCAACTAGTACAAAGATATTATATATTTTCTATAGGAGTTAAGGCCCCCTGATGGTATGGGAAGGAGCAAGGTAAGAGCTTTAAATCTCAAAGCAATCATATATTTCCTTATCGACCATGTCTTGTATTGGAAAGACCCTCTAGGAGTGCTTCTGAGATGCTTAGACCCACAAAAGGCCCATAAAATTATATTGAATTACCATGACAGCCACTGTGGGGGACATCACTTCTAGAAAACCACAACCTAAAAAATTCTCAGGGCTGGGTACTATTGACCTACTATGTTCATTGATGTTTGCACAAAAGTTAGAGCATGCATTAAATGTTAAAGATTTTCCAGAAAGCAGCAGCTAAAGTCCCTGCCATTGAAACCCGTGATTGCTTCAGGGCCTTTCTAGCAGTGGGGCCTAGACGTCATTGGGGAAATTCATCCCGCGTCCAGTGGTCAACATAGATGGATCCCAACTGCCACAGATTACTTTACCAAGTGGATAGAAGCTATTCCCACAAGGAGTTCTTCTCACAAGGTGATCATCGTTTTCCTGGAGGATATCATAGCAAGATTCGGTTGCCCGAGTAGAATCGTCACAGATAATGCAACATCGTTCAAAGCTGATACATTAATCCAATTCTGCGAGTAGTTTGGAATCAAGTTGATTCACTCTACCCTATACTACCCCCAAGGCAATGGACTGGCAAAGTCCTCTAACAAAAGCCTCATCAAAATCATTAAAAGGTTGTTAGAGGATAACAAGAAAGCTTGGGATTCAAAGCTCAAATTTTATTTGTGGGCTGATAGAGTGACAACAAAGAGGTCCCTGGGTATCTCTCCTTTCCAACTTGTGTATGGGACTGAAGAAGTTCTTCCTTCTTAGCTCACCCTTCCTGTGGCAAAATTCTTTCAAGACTGTCAAGGAGAGCCCGATGACATGATCAGGAGAATACATCCGCTGGTAGAAGTGCAGCAGACTAGAGAGAAGGTGATGGACAAAGTACATGACCGTGAGAAGAAAATCAAGTAGGCCTTTGATAGGAAGAGCAATAAGGAGGATTTACATCTAGGAGACCTAGTACTCAAATGGGATGCGCCTAAGAAAGACAAGGGAAAGCATGGTAAATTTAAAGCCCTTTGGATCGACCCCTTAAAAATCTCTAAGAGGTTCCCAAATAACACTTACAGATTGCAAAATTTAGAGGGAGATGAAGTTTTTGGTGGCCCAGTAAATGGGCACTTCCTGAATGTTTTTTTGGTTTAAAGTCGCATCCAGGGCCCACCATTGTAGATATTGTTCTTGTTTTATGTTTTTGTTTTGATAGGAGACTCCATAACCCAAAGCAAGGCATTGGAGTTGCGCATTCTTGGTAGCTCGCAGGGAGCATGCCATCCCCTGTGGAGCCAATGTTAACACTTAATCTTGTCAAGGTCTTATGAGTCTGTGGTTTCTACCTAAGTCTGCAAATTTTGCCTTCTTCTTTTTTTCCCCTTTCGCAAACCCGATCATATTTTTTTCCTCTTGGCATGCATTTTTCTTTCATTTGTCTTTATCCTTTTGATCGACTGGTTTTCCCTGTCGAAGTTGCCTGAGAAATGTCGACCATAGGCTCCCCTATCTTCTCTAAGGTCGATCACTTCCCTCTTTATCTCTGTCATTGAACCTTTGTCGACTCGAGCCCTTAGCCAGTCATCTGAGTAATTGATCACAAGTCGCAGTCATGAGCATCAAGCGCAACACTTGAAGTGTTTTAATGTGGATTCAAAGCAAGCGAGTGTGGGATTCAGGAGTTCAAAGTGTCATAAAACTATCCAGCAAGATTCACGAAATCTCGATTCGTGAAAAAGTAGATTTGGCCCGTCCAATTGTGGGGAGCTGAGGGTCGTTGATCCAACATCAACAAATTTAAGAGGATCGGGAATCATGAATTCGGGGTTCTTGTCATAAAGGTGCATCCATAGCCCGAATTCCCAAGACCCGAAATGTCGATGTGATTGTGGTCATCCATCAAATAAGAGAGCCAGACCGTTGGATCAACATTTCTTTGACTCACAGAAGGGAGCAGTCAGCGGGATGAGTTATGGGAACTCGCAAAACATGAGGTCACGAAATCATCAGGGTTGTTCGCTCTAGAGGGGTACGTGGTGCAGGATCCAAGTAGTCATGATTTTGTGACTCAAAAGTTTGAGCAAGGAATGTAGCGTGAACTCACGAGATACGAAATCATGACGTGCCTATGGGTTGGGCCCACGGTCATAACCCAGGGTTATATGGGAAAGTGGGGCCATAAAGAAAGTAGGCACCTGTCAAGCAACATGTGACTGAAGTGTTCAAGGAACCAATCGTGGCTGTCGGATTTGGGGCAGACCCAACCGTTGAGCCAGATGGATCATTTTGTGGTTTCGGGCATCGGAACATCATGAATCAAGGGGAGAAAGAACTTCCGACATGTGAAGTCCAGAAATTCCATTTTGGTTAAGCACAGCATCACAACCTGCAGTCAAGTGGGGCGATGAAAGGGCGTTGTGCAGAGGATCAAAGCACTCAAGTGGTCAATAAGAAAAATCCTTACAAGCCTCGAGGTGCCATTTTTTACTGGAAGGGATTATGAGCATGACTAGAACATTCTCGAGTGTCAGCCTCCTTCTTGATTCTGATGCAAGCAGTTAATGGAAATGGGGGGAGGTGGTTTAAACCTCGTTTCACCCCATAAATGGAAGACATGGAGATTATGGAGCGGTCGGCCTATGGTACCCCTATGGACGAATTTCCCTGCCAGAGCCATACCAATATGAGATCGTGTATGATAGAAGAATGCAGGTGTGGTCTGACATAAGAATATGTGGATGTCAAGCTTTGAATGTAGCAACCAAAGCGCGCTTATGTGGGGGGGCGAGTTTCTCTGAGTATATAGACTCGGTTTTTATATTTTGTAAAGGTTTGATGGTTGAGAAAAGCTCCCGAATTGTAAAGTCTTAATGAACTCTTTGGGTGTATGGTTATGTATATGTATTTGAGACTTCTTGTTTAATAACAATCAACTTTCCTTACTACATCTTGTTTTCCTTTGATATTGAATGTTCATGATTGAATGATTCACATGGATTATTGTGACCGTGTTGTAATGGATGTTTGATCGCAGTGTTGCCATGGTGTTTTCAGTTTCTTGAAGTTTTGAATTCAAGGAGATCTTGTTTTATGATAGTTTTCTTCCTTAAGCTACTGGAAGGCCTAATGTCCATAACAGATCTTTACATTTTCTCACCGAAGTCTTCCTCCTACTCACCTATACTACAACTTGTCGATTGAATTTAGACTGAGACCTCACCTGTTTATGCTTTCCAGACCAGTTTTCTGAGTTAGAACGATATGATCATCAGTTTGTGTCCATGAGACCACCATTAAATCCATTTCATCGTGACATAAACCGATGGGTATCGAGCTTTCCTTTCCCGCAATCTAAAGGGCGACTTCTGATGCTAACAGATGGCAACATGAGTCCAACATGTACAGTAATCAAAAGAAAAGGAAGATCACCTTGGGGCAGAGGAAGATCACCTTGTGGCAGAAGCAATTCGTGATCAATGTTGATCACGATAAGATCAACAGTGATCCTATGACTCTAAATCTTAGGAGAGGTAGCATGTAGAGAATCCATGTACAAAAGGAGTAACGAATCACAAGGAATTAAGAGCCCTGGAGAATTAGCAATTGAATATCAGTGCATAAAAGAATGCACAAAAAGTTATTAAAAATCTCAGGAGAAATAGTGATGAAACAGATCTGAAGCTAGAAACGTTAATCGAAACCTAGAAGGGAAATCACATTAATGCGATAGGGATCGAATTCCCAACAGATCAACGATATTGGTTCAGTTTGAATCCAAATATAAACCCAAAATCTCAGAAGAGATGACACACATGAGCCGTCCATTATCTTTTCAGGACAGTTCAGGATCGTCAGATTGAGGGGAAGTCAGAGGTTGGGAAGAATTAGATCACAACCGTTAGATCTGAAGTAGGATCTTTGGATCGTTTCCCAGCCATTAGAGAAAGATTTGATCTAGATCTAAGTATTAGCCATGGATCTAGAATGATAAAGTTGAACAGTCAGATCAAAAGATTGTCAACTCCGACGCTAACCACTCCGGTGAAAAGGAGTCAAGAACATGTAAGATTACCCGAAGCCCTGAAGCGCGAAGTCATGAACTAACGATGCTCATTGATCCAAGATCCTCCGTGATGGAGAATTCTCGATCATTGATCAAGTATAGTGGAAGGATAGAGTAAGCGTAACTAAGTAACACTAATTGTTGATCTATTTTGGGAGCATTCTCAACCATTGATCAAGCATAGTGGAAGTATAGCATAAGCGGAGGCGTTCACCGACAACAAGTGGTCACCATCGCTTTATGACTTATTCGGTAGGTTATCACTCTAGAGGGATTGAACATCTCAGAGTACGAGTAGCCTAAAGCCCCTGAGTCACGAATGGGCGAAATGAATCTGGACCGTTGATCTAAGAACTGATCACGGTCGTTGGATCAAGGATTCATATGAACCTACAACCAGGAGGAGGACATGTGGCACATCAAAAGATCCATGTCAGCAAGGACATGTGGCGCAATCAGATGGTGACAAGTATCTAGGTCCAATTGGAACTTTAGGTTACGTAAGTCATGAATCTAGGTGATATGTGGCAATCACTCGGCCAATGCCAAGTTAGTAGTGACATCAGTAAGTTACGTCACTCCAGGAGTTTTCCCTTTGGGAGAAACTATTTTATACTACCAGCAACTAGCCGAAGCGTCGAAGGCCAAAGTTAATGCTAATCATTGATCTACTTCAGGAATGTTGTCAACCCTTGAAGTTTATGGACATGCGTCATTACTCCAGAGGAATTGGAAAGTTGCTATGGTTGAAGCCCCAAAGTTCCGAAGTGAACGAGGATTGTTCATCGTGAAAATTAAATATTGATTGTCTGATCTATTTTGGTGAAATATACTCCGAGAGATTTAATGATTGCAAAGATTGGAAATTGTCAAATGCCGAAGTTTCGAAGTAAATAGTGGTTGTCCATCTCAACCTTGTATTAAGTCATATTTGTTGGATCAAGTAGTAAAAGGATAAGTAAGTATTAAATCTAGACCGTATATTTGGTTCCAGGAATCACACCAACCATTGGATCAACACTTGTGAGAGGTAACCACTTTGGAGAGTTGAAACTCCGGAAGATTGGGTGAGAGAGAAAACGCTCGAAGGTTGAAGTTTGGAGGACTAGGTTCCAACTCCAAGTCATGAGTTACGAACACATAAGCCATGAGGTGTTGGGAACATCACTTAAATTAATATGCCCACCGTCCTAGCTCCTAGACATATGAAAAGTTATTAAGCAGGGAAGTGTTGAGAAGCACTCCGAGAGAATTTGCTTTGGAAGAATTAAAATAATACAAAGGACAAAGCTTCGAAGTGAATGATAGTCATCCATTTGGACATTCAATTAAAACGTGGTCGTTGATATTGATAAGCAATTAAGCACTAGCTTGGGTTAACACCTGGTCATGGTATATGGTCACTTGGTGAAATAAAGTCCCTATAGGTCAAAACATAACAAACCCTGCACCTTATGTATCTAATTGTTGGTCACAATAGTTTGGTCATATGAAAACAAAGGGGAGTTACAAGCTAAGCACTTGTCAATTCCAAGTACAGGAAAATGCACCAGATAACGAAGTAACAACTTTATTCAGATTTATAGAGAACTAAGGATGCGTCAGAAGTGTGGGATCGAAATAACGAAGTTGATCCATGACTATGATCGACTCTTAAAGGTTGATAAACATATTTATGATGACGAATTATCCATGTCACAATATTCTATGAATAATAATGAAGGAACCGCAAATGGAGATTAAGTCCATAGTAACGAGCCCACGGTCATTTGAAAGAATGGTTTGAAGGAAGCGCGTGTTTGCAATAATTAGTGATGGGTTAAAATGTTTAAACAATTTGCAAGGGATTTGAAGTTTTTAACAAACTATTAATAATAATAATAATAGTAATAGAAGTTATTATTATTAAAATGAATGAAAGGGTGCAATGATTCATTATCAAAAGACACAATCATTCAAGTTCACACCAATTGGAAGACTGTATAAACAAAGAAGTATGGTGACCAAAAACGTAGTTGAATTTTTTGAAGTATATTATTTATATATAATGGATTAAATGAAGGTTCATTCTATCAAGTTGGTGCTGGTTTACAAGTTGGGTCTTGTATGAGGATTGGATTCCTCACATCTTAGTTGGATATGAGATCAACAAGCCGAGACTTGTGATGAGGGTTGGATTCTTCATTTATCAGTTGGATTTGAGAACTACAAGCTGGGTCTTGTAACAAAGAGCTAGGTCTCTCATGGTTGCTTGAAGTTGAAGATATTTGAAGATTGCTCTTATGTATTCATTCAAGTTAAATAAATAAATAAGATATTTATTCTTTTATATATTAGTTGAGAAAATAAAATAAATATATGTTGTTCAGTTAATTTATGAAAAGTGGAAAATTGTCCAAAGTTTTGTGACACTAATTCACCCCTCGCCCCCCTCTCAATGTCGAGTGTACATTTCAACAATTGGTATCAAAGAAGGTGCCTTCTGCTTAGTTTAAACACTGGAAGGTAGATTCAAAATAAATGGGTGGACAAATGGGTATCTCCACAAATGAATCTCCCTTATTTGATGGAACAGATTATTCTTCATGGAGCGAAAATACGAAAAGATATCTGAATTCAAGAGGATATGGAGTTTGGGATTCGGTAGTAAGTAATCCCTGGCGCTTAACTACTTCAAAGAGAAAAACCAAAACTGCAAAGGAAGCAAGGAGAAACAATTCAACAGACTTAAAAGCAATCCATGATGGATTCTCAGACCAAGTCAAAGAAAATATGAGGCACTACAAATCTGCTAAAAAATTATGGCTCCAGTTAGAAAATTATTATCATAATAAAGCACAAGAAGAAGAGAAATCCTATCAAAGTGAGGAACAAGACTCAGATAAAGAGGATTCCTGTCAGAATATGGAACAAGACTCTAATGAAGAGGATTCCTATCAAAATAAAGAACAAAACTAAAAAGAAGAGAATTCTTATCAAGATAAAGAAAAGGAAAATTCCAATCAGATTGAAGAACATAATACAGATAAAAAGAGCGGGGTACCTGTTGTTGGGGAAAAACACCCTACGGACTAGCAAATAGAGTTCAAACTTTTCATGCAGATATGACCGAATAAAAATTACTTTCTACCTTCATCCCTAGATTTAAATCCCCTTTTCCTAGTAAATGCATGGAAATATCAACCTACCTCGTTCTCGGCATTTGATGTCGATCCTCCGTTGTGCTTGATTACTTGTTCGCAATCCTCCTTCCAAAGCTGACCTGCATCCAAGACAAACAACAACTATGCATGCATACTACTTATATACTAACGGGTTAGAAATCAAACATATACTGATCAAACTATAAACAGTTCATGAATTGGGACGGGAAACGCATTCTCTTTATTACTTAGAATGAGTCAACTTACAAAAGCCGAGACCGGCCACTGTTCCTCTAACCTGATCCTGGGCTCCTCTTCTTATGTCCTTCAACTACTTTGCTTTGAATCTCCTTTGGTATAAAGAAAGGCTAAAGGGTTGGGACAATGGGAATACGTAAATGGGCAGAGTTTCTTTGCTATATTCTTCCCCCTCCAAATGGTACCCCTACCCCTTCTTTTATAGGCTAGAAGGAGCTAGGTATTTGGACGAACCCTCAGCCATGCATGGCCGAGAGTTTTAGTTAACTCACCCATAGTTTTTTGTTTCGTCGGAAACTTTCATTTTTTCATGCTTTTGTCGGTCCACGCGGGCTGTTTTGGGTCAGCTAGAGTGTACACGCATGCAGTAATGGATTAGGGCACGTGGGCCTTTATTCAAGAGGATTTTCCAAATAGTTGTTCAACAGTGTTTTGGCAAAGAAGGGATATGACTTGGCCTGATGCCAGGTAAGCATGTGTGGTGCAACTTAGGGTTATAACAGATGCCCCCTAATGTGTGAGGTCAGAAGAGCATCTGATGGCCGAAATACATTACCAATCTTTACTGATGTGTCGAACGATTGAGCCCAAGGATTAGGAACCAGGAGGTGTCGTCTGCAAAATAACAAATGTCTCACTGAGGTGGGCATACCCATGCTCGGGATAAAATAGAACCATGGCCACCAATCAAATACATTGTAGATCCATGTCAAATAACTATAAAGAGTAGTCGCGAACAATACATAGCGGAGCTACATCTCGAAATCAGAAAGATATACATATAGAGTATCCATCTTCTAGAAGTTGATTCGGCCTGATGGTTGGAGATGATATCTTCAGAGCTCGAGCAACAATTTCAAAATCTTCAAAACTCGGGCAGGAGTGTAATATGAGTGTACGACTGCACTACCCAGAGGTCTTCGACGACTCATCAGTCATGGACTTGATAATCTTGATGATCGGATGAAAGGCTTCAGTGATTTCGAACAAGGACTTGATTGGATGTTCAGGATGGCCGGGTATGCAGACAATAGACATATTGCAAAGGGGCTGACGCAGGCTTAGTGACAAACTTCCCTTGGACAATAGCATGACAAATGATGAGACTCAGGCAGCTTGTATGTTAATCATAAGTCTACGAAGCAGGAGGCAACGCAAACTCTTCATATGTTTGGAAGAATAACCAAACAGTGGAGGACACAACTCTATATAGTGAGAAAATCTTCCTAAGGTCGTACTACATCCCATAGTCTGATGAAAAAACAGACATATGTGCTTTATCCAAGGGCGACTCATTATGCTGCCAATAAAGAAAATACTTTTCCCTTCCTCTTTTTGGGGTATATTTGATTTTTTTGTTCTTTTCGATAATTGTGGAAAAAGAATAAAGGAATATTACGTTACAAAGGAGGAACAAGTGTTGCAAACATAGAAGTTCAAGGCACAAGGACAAGACTGATGTTCTAGTAAAATGATACTCGGGAAAAATCCTCTGGCAGCCAAAGGTGTTAAGACGCAGAAGCAAATTGTCACAAGGCTGGTGTATAAGGTATACAAATGCGGTTAATAAAACACACAATGGTAACATCCTTCAATGTAAGTTTAACGAGCCCAGAGAAGGTAAGCTCGGTGGTTTTTCATATTTAGAGAGTCTGAAAAAACATAAAAAGAGACTCCATTGGGGTACCTTTTTCGAAGATAGTCTAGTCGGTTCGAAAAAGGGGTAAACTGGCACTGATTAGACGTCGATTAAAAACCATTTTAACGAGTGTGACAAGGACAAGATCACTCGGCCATTTTTTCATTTTTAAGGAGTCTGAAAAAATCTTAACTATGGACTCCGTCAGAAATATTCTTCTGGACCAATTTAACGACTGTGAAAGAATAAGGTCACTCGACAATCTTTTCAATTTTACGGCGTCTGAAAAGAGCTTAACTATGGACTCCGTGGGGGTTTCTTTTTCGTAAGCTTAGTCCCTCAGGCCCGAAAAAGGGATAAAATTATACCCGAGAATACTCTTCTAAAGAACGGAAGTTCCATAGAGTATACCTTTGTTCGTACAGTTGACCGTCCGGACCAAAAAAGGGATAAACTACCATCGGACAGACGTGACTTCAAATTTCAGTTTAACGAGCATGAAGAGCCACAAGATCGCTCAGCAATATTTCATGTTTAGAGGGTCTGAAAAGGGCTTAAAAGGAGACCCGTTAGTTTTTGGGAGTCCTGAGGATGAGATCAAGGGCGAAGAAGAATCATGCAAATGAGGCTCAAACTCATAT
>JZKD02S2145829.1:29038-44413 GCA_000966675.3 Picea glauca
TATAAGCCTTTATCTTTGTCTAGCAATCATTGACTTCGTCAATAATTACATTTCATCATTGCTCATATATATATATTGAAGATAGTCATAAATATTTGAAGTACTAACCACTGCAACACATCTTCTATCTTTATTTGTCTTGTCTCGCAAATAGGTGCCATTCAGTGGAAGATTTTATCCTTGACTATCTCTCTTGGCAGTAATCTGTGAAAGGAAACCCGTATCTTGATCCTAAAAGACCTTTAGACCTTTCAAAACCCCAGATTACTAGGGACGTCTCCCTTGGGATTAGCCACCCTAAATAGAAAGAGCTCCCCATCGAGGTGACAGTGGGTGGGAAATCTCCTGTTACGCCAGTTTGAAGCCTTGACTCAAGCTACCTAAACCCTTCCTACAAACTGTGCGATAACAGGAGGCTCAGATGACGATGGAGATAAAGACCCATAGATGAAAAATCTCTAAATAACACATATTACATACACTCCTGTGAAAAGAAAAACAAATATATCACTAGTAGAGTTAAGCGCACCAGAATTACAGGAAAGTCCCCATGCAATGGACATGGACGAGCTCATTGAAGAATCTGGTTGGCATGCAGAAAGGTTGTTAGAAGCAAAATAAATTGTTGATGCTATAATAACCCAAGATCCATAAATGAAGAGGAATATGTCACTCTCCACCATGTAGCATACAATTGTGAAACTAAGAAATTATTGCTGGAAAAAATCAATACCAAAAATAAAAGGTCATCAGAATGATGGAAATCTTCAACTGATTTGGATGGAGTAGCACCATCCAAAATTGCAAACTTTCATGGAGCTAATGGAGAGGCATTAAAACAATCAGTTCTTAATATGGAAAAAGAGAATTTAGAATTAAAGAAGAGAATAAAAGAATTGGAAGTTTATTTGGTACCAGGACCATTATTTCCATAACCTCTTAATATGCCTTAATGATTATTTGTTAGATATAAGACTCACAATAATTTTTTCATGTAAGTAAAATGAACAAGATGGTAAATAAACGCTAAATATAGGTAAGAGACTTTTGTGATGTAACTTGATTTGAAGATCATCATAACAATTTTTCCCAACTAAAGAACACACAAAGTAACCCAAGGGATTTCTAATCTAAGCTTTTAGCATAATCAAAGCTCCAATGAAAACCTGCAAAACCAAAACTCAGATAAAAAAAATACTAAATAAAGCTAAAAAATGAAATCAAAAAATTACTAGAAGATGAAAATAAACATATGCAGTTTTACCTTGAAGAATGTTTTACCAATTTACCTTAGAAATCTTGATATTCTCCAAAGCTCATGTTTTAAAGAAGTAACCTCTCTTCGTGATGAAGTTGCATCTTTATCAAAGTTTACATATGCCTGTGATTATTAGTTTTATTGAAACTAAACTAAGACAAGCATCAAGTTTATAAAAGAAAGCCATCCAGAAAGGAAATGATTTCATATCCATCATCGAGTTTTTAGTAAGATATTAACATGAATATTGTTAAATACTTGAAATGTATTTTTGAGAAAATAAATTTTTCAGAAGTATATTTTCCACCATTATCCAAATTTTCTCAAAATTAAAGTGAAACTTTCTAAAAAGCTTTGTCGCTTGCTTATTTAGCAACTAAACTAATCTATAAAAGCGAGTTAAACTATCCTAATCTTAGTCCTAATCTTCTTTAATCTACAGGAACAACTGTGGCTAAGTATAATCATATTTCCAGTGGAGCCAGTTAAATTCTTTAATTATTGCAATCATATGTACAAAATGAATTAGAAGTAGTAATTGAATTATTACTA
Organism: Picea glauca; assembly: GCA_000966675.3. NCBI lineage: Eukaryota > Viridiplantae > Streptophyta > Pinopsida > Pinales > Pinaceae > Picea > Picea glauca. Next base: position 30,849 of record JZKD02S2145829.1, read on the forward strand.
AACTATCAAAAAAAAACTTTAACCTATTATGTACATCTATTCTTAGTAAACACAATAAAAGAAACCTATTTACATGAAACTTATTAATATAAGACTCTTCTAACCATAACCCAATTATATCTTGATATGCACAATTTGTAAAAATACCATGGAGAATCATATTAGGATTTGTTTTGGAGGGCTCAATAAGATCAAGATAATTTACCTTAGCCCCCAGAAGTTTAAAGAAACTAACATCTTCCCATGAAGGATACTGAAAAACATGTGTTAGCAAAGAAGAAGTGTGATTCTTGAAAAGTTGTAGAAAGAGTTTGATAAATGACAAGTTATGCAAGGAAGTATATGATTGGATGAAAACATCATATTTGGGATAAAATCAAGTTGATCACCCAAAATTCATAACTCATTTTAATATGTTTCAAGAAATAGAGGAACTTGAAAGATCAGTAAAAATTCAAGTTTTAAAGGCATGGGAGCGTCTTGGTGATAAAGTTCATATTGCTAATGAAGTTATAAAATTCTTGAATAACAAAACTCAAAATGATTTTGAAGCTCTTGGAATCGAGGATATAATTGTATTCATCATGAAGACAAGCATAGTTCATACTAAACATAGCTTGACAATGGTAGCTCAAAGTAAATGCAATGTTGTGATACAATTTGGTCAAGATTTTAGAGGTAAATTTGTAGAAGCATTCGAACTTGGACTTCCAACCCCATGGAACCAAGATACATGGTTTAATAGTGTCCAATTATATGAAGAATATCTTGATAAAGAAATAAATAATCATGAGCAATTTGATGATGTTACTAGTCCAATTAAAGGTGTAGTCATTTAAGAAAGACTATTCAAATATTTCATGTTGCTTTTCATTGTTACTCATCTACAGAAAAAATCTTCCTCCAACATGATATAATCTTTATACATAATTGAATATTGCATTAAGAAGGATGTTAGAGTTCAAAATACCATAAGGGATTGAATGTAACAAATTGCTAATTAAGGAATAAAGTCCCATTACTAGATTCCATGTCGGCACCTGTATCCACATCAACAATAACACTTAGCAAAAGAAGAAGAAGAACATGTAACAAAGGCTTACAAATCCTAACATCCTAAATGCTTCAAGCATAAAAATGAGGAAAATAACGGTTTTTCCAAAAATATTGGGTTTCCACCTTCCCACTCTTGTCTAAATTTGGAAATTGTTACAATAATAATTAGGAGAAAGGAGATAAAAGGAGGAAAGCAAGATTGAAGAGGCGATTGTTTGGAGACTAAAAAAGAACTCGCTTCCAACAATGGACTCGGTCATTAAAGCTTGAAAGCTATCTTATTCACACACATGTTTTCATCGTATTGAGAGGATTCATCCCTTTCTTGATTAGCATATGTATTTCTTTTCTTTTCTTCATAGAAAACTTCAATCTTTGAAGTGACAAAAACATTCAGAGATTTATTCTCAAAGTTTTATCTTATAAAAAATTTCAAGGTTTCATCTTTGTAAAATTGGCTTTGCAATTGCGATTGTTGGTATTTTATTGTTTAATATCATACTTCCTCAATTCAATTCTATTAATTACAATATTCACTAGTGGATTATGTTGAGTCACAGGAATTATGAGAATAATGAGAATACGTATAGAAGTTTTCTTGAAAATCTGTTTTCTTTAAATTTAAAGAATCAATTTCACCCTTTTTAATATGTATGCCACACTTTCTATAAAAGGTATTTGGCCTCAGTAAATGTTTTTTTAGGAAAATGGTGTGTCTAGTTGTTTTTTTTGTTTTAGTTTAACCATCATTTTTAAGCTAATTAAGAAGAAATATGGTGCCCACTGTAGAGATGAATGCATGTCTTAATTATTTTTCAAGCATACTTCTTATATATTTTAATTAATTGATTATTTCAAGTCTTGCATTTGAAATCATTGAAATCTCTTCAATTTAATTGAAGAACATTCAAAAATCAAAATCATCACTTAGAGGGTTACCCCCTCCGGATTTTGGAATCTTTCAATAAGCCTAAAGCAGGGAGGATATTTTGCTTCATAGGGTGCCTTGGCCACGTTCTTTTCTTAAGAACAGCTTGAGGAAGCCACGAATATATCAAATGAAAGTCATTGAGTCATAAATACAAGGTTGCCTTGTTAGTCTATGGCTTACCTTACCAATCACTAAGTCTTCATGTCACCTTTAATTATATTAGTCATTTAGGATATTAATGAATTATCTTCAAATGATGACTAAGTGAGTTAGCTAATATTTTCTTAGCCTATTCACCATGAAGGTATTAGGATCTAGAGCAAATCTCTATATGTTGTGGCATCACCCATTGTACTATATATTCTTAACTTTGGTATGAATATTTGAACAAGATGGCTTGAGGCCTTTTCCGTCATATTATTGGTCATGTTTTATGTGTTGTATTTCTTAACATGGTATCAAAGCCCTATAGTTCTCATGGCCTAAATCAACATATGGGAGTTATCCATATAAATTGAATTTTCAAATTGGTGGATGACAAGCCGCGATAGAGATGTGAACGCTGTAAAAAAAAAAATACACAAAAGGAGAATATTGTTTGCAGATCAAGTAATGATATGGATCGTGGATGGAAGAATGAAGATGTTATACTCATAACAAACAAGAAAAAGTCGCTACAAACATTTAAAAGACTGCATATTAGTTTTTGGATTCCATTTGCAATCCTCGTCATGATCTGTGGGAAATCTGTTTGATAGATCAAAGGTCCATTGTGAGGTATGCTTTATCTCTTATGGGTTTATTGTGAAAATCATGATTTATTTTATCATTACATATCATATTGATCTGGGTCTTGAAATTTCTACAATAATGAATTTAGGGATTACGAGGGATTCCGACGCAGAAAGCATATCTATATTTATTTTTGTAAACGGAAATAAAAGAAGAGTAAACAAAAATAAAGAAAGAATACATAAATGTTGGGAAATGAATGCCCTTGTTATTGACTTCATAAGAGTTATATAAATGGTTATAAAACAGTTTTACGGTTTCAGAAATGGGAGTAACTGAGTAACTGTCAACAGACGGTTTTACTAACTAATTTGTTAAGGTAAATTACAACTCCTAACACTCCCTCTTAATCTGTAGAATTACATTATTAATAATGCCTAAACTTTGACGTTGAAATTGAAAAACATCTCTTCCCAAAGGTTTAGTGAAGATATCGGCTAGCTAAGCTTTAGAACCACAAAATTTGAGGAAAATGTCACCATTTTTTACGAGTTCACGAATGAAGTGAAATGGAGTATCAATGTGTTTTCTTTTCTGATGAAACACACTATTCTTCAACAAGGAAATGATAGAGTTATTGTCACAAAAAATCGAAATAGGTTCTTTTGTCGTATATCCAAAATCCATCAAGAGCCTTTTAAGCCAAACTGCAAGACATGCTACTATTGTTGCCGCTACATATTCCGCCTCTGCAGAAGAGATAGAAACTATGGATTGCTTCATAGATGCCCATAAAATCAAGTTCTTTCCAAAAAGAAAAGCATAGCTTGAAGTGATTTCTCTGTTGTCAATACTTCCTGCATAATCACTGTCGGTATAACCTGTAAGCATACTGTCTGTTGAAGTTGTGTACCACAAACCATAAGTGGTTGTACCTGCAATGTATTTAAAGATCCTCTTGCCAACTTTCCAATGAGAATCCTTAGGAGATTCCATAAACCTGGAAATGTAACTTGTTGCATATGTTATGTCAGGTCTTGTAGTAGTAAGATACATAAGACTACCTACAATTTGTTTATACAATGTGGAACTTATTACTGATCCCAAATCTTCCTTGCTTAATTTAGTGCCAAGAGCAATAGGAGTGTCAACATGCATACACTTTTCCATCTTAAATTTTTTCAAAACATCGGCAACATATTTATGTTGACTAATAAATATACCATGATCAGATTGGTCTACTTCAATGCCTAAGAAATACTTCATTAGTCCAAGATCTGTCATTTCAAACTCATTTTTCATGGCTGATCTAAATGCATCTAACATCATATTTCCTGTGTAGATCATGTCGTCAACATAAAGACATAGGATGAGAATATTACCCTGTTGATTTATCTTGATATACAAAGTAGGCTCATTTTCGCTCCTACTGAAACCATCTTTGAGTAAATAATGATCAATCCTACTATACCAAGCTCGCGGAGCTTGCTTCAAACCGTATAAGGCTTTTTTTAATTTGTACACTCGATGCTCTTGTGTTTTAACTTCAAATCCAGGTGGTTGATGAACATACACTTCTTCATTTAACACTCCATTCAAGAAGGCGGACTTGACATCCATTTGATAAATAGGCCACTTATTTTGTGCTGCAATGGCCAAAACAAATCGAACTATATCTAATATTGCTACAGGTGCAAAAGTTTCACCATAATCAATGCCAGGTTGTTGTGAAAAACCTCTGGCAACTAACCTTGCTTTGTGTTTCTCAATCTCACCTTTTCATTCAGTTTAGTTTTATAAACTCATTTAACACTTATGACATTTTTATCTGTAGGTAGATCAACTAAATCCCATGTATTGTTTCTTTCAATAGCTTCTATTTCATTATTCATTGCATCTACCTATTCTTTTTTCTTTGCAGCTTCATCAAAACAAGGAGGGTGAGATGAGAAAAATACAAACTGTACTACATTATCATATTGGTCATATATATCACGCAAACTTCTCATTCTTTGATGATTATGGTCAAAATCTGAATCACTGTGAGATGAAGAATCATTATGAGACGAAGAACTACTTTCACTTTGAACTTGCAATCTTTGAAGACGAGTTATCGATTCTTGATGTTCATCTAACTTTGTAGGTGCTTGATGTTCATCTAACTCAAAAGAAGGATTGTGAGAAGTATTGTTTTCCATTTCATCCCATGATTTATCTTCCATGAATTTAACATCTCTACTTACTAGAAATTTCTTAGTAACAGGATTGTATAATCTGTATGCTTTCGACTGTTCACTATAGCCAATAAAAATTTACTTCTCACTTCTATCATCAAGCTTCTTTCTTAGCTCTTCAGGAACATGAGAAAAAACAACACAACCAAATTTTTTGAAATGAGAAACATTTACCTTAGATCCACTCCATTTTTCTTCAGGTACTTTACCTTGAACACTGGAAGTTGGTGATCTGTTAAGTATGTAAATTGAACATGCAACTGCTTCAGCCCAGTAATCTTTGGACATTTTTCTTGCTGTAAGTAAACTCCTGGCCATGTTCATGATGGTGCAATTCTTTGTTTCTGTCACTCCATTTTGTTGTGGAGTATATCTGGTAGTCGTTTGCTTTTTAATACCATGATGTTTACAAAAATCAACAAACTCTCTTGAGTCATATTCACCTCCTCCATCAGATCTCAAAACTTTGACAAATCTRCCACTTTGTTTCTCTGCTTCTTCAGCCTTGAATTCTTTGAATCGAGTGAAAGTCTYGGATTTGTGTTTGAGAAAATAAACCCAAACTTTCCTGCTACAATCATCAATAAATGTCAGAAAATAAAAACTTCCACCAATCGATTGATTTTGCATAGGTCCACATAAGTCTGTGTGAACTAACTCTAAGCACTCTTTGGCTCTATAAAAGGATGATGAAAAACTATCTCATTGGTGTTTTCCTACTATGCAACTTTCACAAGAAGGAATTTGATTAATCGAAGGAGGCAATCCTGTCACCATAGACTGTCTTTATAACAAACTCACACTTTTGACTGGTAAATGACCATAACGATAATGCCATAACTCAGTTTCAGTCACATTAGAAATATTACATGCATACATCTTCCCACTTCTCATTTCTAAGGAAAATAATATGTTCTTTGTCATAGGGACTTTTGCAACAAGTCTTTTAGTTGGATTAAGAATTGTGCAAGTGTTGTTGTGGAAAGTAACATCATAACCATGCGCCATTAATTGCCCTACACTCAACAAATTGTGTTTGATGTTTGGTACATAGTAAACATTAAGAATATTTTTCACTTCACCCTGCTTTGTTAAAACTGGCACAACACCTTTTCATGAAGCTTTGATCACATGATCATCACCCAAACTAATTGTAATAATAAGAGATGTATCAAGATTAGAAAGTAAATCATTGTGACCAGTCATATGATTGCTACATCCACTATTTAGCAACCAAACATCTTTGTCAAGAATTTGTTGAGATACTTGACATGAAAGAAACAGAGTATCAGATGTTTCACTTTCCGTGACATTAGCTTTATTTCGATACTGCAACTTACAGCATTTAGATATATGATGACCCAACTTTTTACAATAATGACATTGAGTTTTTATTTACTTGTCCATCTCTGACCACGATCGATCTTGATTGCTCTGACTTGTCTTTTGTTTGTTCAGGTTTATCTCTTGTTTGAGAACGCCCTCTACCACGTCCATGAAAACCTTTGCCTCTGCCTCTGTCCATGGACACCTTAGTCCGAAATGCATGTTCTAAAGTACCAAGATCCAAGGTCATCCTTGCTTCATGAAAAATTAGTTAGATCTTTCGACTCAAGAAGAGCAGTAACTACCATTTCAAATTTCTTAGGTAAACTTCTAAGAACTTTTTCAACAACTCTTTGGTCTGTGAGTTCTTTTTCGCCATTAATCCTAATTCGATTAATAATACTCATAACTTTAGTCATAAAGTGATCAACACTTTCTGATTCACTCATCTTGAGGGTTAATTGAGTTCTAAGGGTTTGAAGTCTCACATTTTTCACTTTATCATTACCCTTATAAGCTAACTTAAGAATATCCTATGCTTCTTTAGCAATCTTGGCACCAATAATTTTAGGAAATATATAATCATCTAATGAAACTAAAATATATGATTTGGCTTTTCCTTCTTTTTGCTTAAGTTCTTCTAATGTTTTTCTTTGAACAAAACCCTTTTTTTTTATATATAACTCCAAGTGAATTTTCAGATTTCAAAACTCCAAATTTTATAAATACTCTTCAGCAAAATCCAGAGTAAATAAAAATGTAAATGGGAAAAAAAATTCCAAGCCTGTAATTCTCAGCCAAAGCCCTCTTCCAATTCGGCAGTGGCTCTTCTCCAAACGGGCAGTAGCGCTATGGCACTTCTTCAAACTGGCAAGCAGCTCTTCTCCAAACCCGTGGTAGCTCTGTGACACTTCTTCAAACTGGCTAGCAGTAACAGTAACAGGTAAAAACAAAGTTCTGTGGTATTCTTCACTGTGGAAGAGAGACGCAGACAGCAACAATAGCAAACAGACATTTAACAGCTGCCAGCATTAAACAGCTTATGGTCAATGCAGCCTTAGTACGCAGGCACAACAAACAACGTTCAATGTGTATTCTTCAAGATCTGGGAGTGGGCGCACACAGCGGACTCTCTGCTCCCAACCTCACCCTCTGATACCATGTAAACAGAAATAAAGAAAGAATACAGATATGTTGGAAAATGAACGCCATTGTTATTGACTTCATAAGAGTTATATAAATAGTTACAAAACAGTTTTACGGTTTAAGAAACAGGAGTAACTGACGGTTTTACTAACTAATTTGTTAAAGTAAATTACAACTCCTAACAATTTTCATTTATTGGCACTTAATTCTCATAAAATTGTTATAGATCTACAATTTTCTATGTCAATTTTAATGCAAAGCTATTCATTCTTCTGGATTTTTGGTAGATCTCTCGTTACAAAAATGGCATAGATCCAAAGATTTTCTCTTTGTATTTCACTTGTGATGAGTTGTAAATCTGTAAGAGTTTACTACACCAGTAATCACAAACCAGTGATTGGCCTCATTGTTCAGTAATGGATCTCTGCAAACATTTGAACCAATGATCTGTTCCACTTCGTTAGTGATCCCTCTCAATTATTCTCACGAACTGATCAACGATTCACCCACACATAAATCGCCCAACAAATTTTTAAACGATATTCAAACCGCGTGATTGCAGATTGTACTGTTGGAAAGGAATCCGCTGATTTGGTACCACAATTTGAACATAATCAAATTGCCTGCAACTAGAGCTCATCTGTCGTAAGTTCAAACAACAAGCTGAGGGTATTTCTATCATAGCATGGCACTTCTCTCCCAATTCTTTGGATTCAGATATCAAATTTTGGTTGGTGACTGGTGCCAATCGTGTCACTAATGTGATGACTGGTGTGGATTATAAGAGTGGGTGTGCCTCAACCACTCTTATATTATTTAAGCAAAAGGATTGAGGAAAGCGATTTGGATCTGCAGACAGTGATCTTGTCGATGCAGCCAAGAACGCAGGCATCAATTCGCCCTTGTAAATTGAATCGCCTCTGAATGCCATTCTCTCTGATCATCTTGTGCAACCCCAGATCATTCTTTGATCGAATCTTGTCCTTTGACTGTGTCGATTGGACTCGCTTTCCACTGGCAGAAAACGTGTTTTAATTCTGTTGGTAGAAGATGTGAAGCAAAGGCGAGGAGACACGCAACATTGATCACTAAACTTGGCAGTGATACACCCCGATCTGCACCAGCTGTAACCAATGGTCTGCACCCAATGATCCATACCAGTTCCCATCAACCAGTGATCTACATACGAGTTCCCAATGATCCATGCATGCACCTGTGCTTCGTCGACTTGACCACAATCAGATGGTAAACGAGAAATATACCTGTGAATGCACAAGCAATTATATCGTGGCCGCCTTCTGTTTCCAGCAATTTGTTCTGCAACAACAAAGAGAATCGAACATGCACATAAATCCGCCCAATTCCATCAATTGACCTACTCATTATCGAGCAACCGATTCTTACTCTCAATCTCTGCACCAAAGTCATTGAGGTTTGCCATCTATGCTAAAATTGGCTGCCTCTCTGGCTGCCTCTCTTTCAAGCCATCCTTCGTGAAGTATTTTTACTTTTGACGGTCCAATGAAAAGTTGAATATATTAGAAACAAAATTCAAAAGTTTGAATTGTGCTTATTTACAACAACATAATTTAGTGTAAGTTGCTAGGACAAGTGTTACGAGATTTTTTCATGAAGTTTACCTTTGGTACCAAGGCATTTGTGTTGGAATATGTATTAGACAAAATTTCTGTAAAAAGGATTTTAAACCTGTATTTTTCCTATGAAGAATTATAAGCAAAATCATTGATGGTTCAATGGTTATCAAACTTTGTAAAAATGATTCTTGGATCCATGCTTTTGAGGCAAAACCTTAGTTGTTTATGTTAAAAAAAAATGAAGGTATATTGAGTTAGTATACAAAGCTAACATTCTTATTCGTAAAGGGAATTGTTTGTTATGCTCTTTAGTGTTAAAGAATGAGTTGTAAAAACCATAATAAAACTATCATTTTTTGTGGTGATTGTGTCCTAGATCTTCTTGAAATTTGAGTAAGGGAATTTTAGGTGCACCTTGTGTAGTGTGTGGTGGTGACTTTTTCATGGAGGCTTGTGATTTATCTCTAGTTTTGATACTTGTAATTATCATTTAACACAATACGCACAAAGCAACTTAATGGATTTTATGTCAATCAAGCATAAGTAATCAAGCAACGACCATGCATATTCAAGCATTCAAGTTGTCGAGCACATCAACATTCAACGATATCAACATTAATTCAACTTCATAATTAACATCAATTTTGAACAATGTTATTTGCAAATAATATTTTTTGTAAGTTTACTTGTAATCAAGTTCAACTGTAACTTGCAATAGTTCATTTGTAAGTGTGAAATCAAACTTAAGTTGAATTGCATTGTAATTTATGGGTGCATTCTTGGTTGAAACCAACACCTTCTATTTTCTGAGTCCAATTGTTGAGTCTCTTATTGTCAAAAGGGTGGAGTTGTAAGAAGCCCTTCTTTTGTCAAGTCAAATTGCAATCAGATTCTACTTGCACAAGGAGACCCCATTCAGTGTTTGAAATGGCTTGAAGTCGAGAATTGTTAGAGTTATTGAACACTCTAATACTTACTGCCAAGGACGACGCAATTACAATCAACAAAGAAACTTTTCAATCAATTCTATCTTGCTTGCAAGTTTCACAAGCTAAAGTTGAACTTCTTCAAACTTAGCACGATCAAATACAACTAAAGAATCGACAATTACATCAACATTCTGAACTAGTGTTTGTTTAGAACAATCCACTTTTTGAAGTATATGATGATTCCTATCAACAAATAGCACAAGTACATCACAATTATACAACTTCAAAAGCAGTTTCAAATAAAGATGAAGCTATTCATGAACCTACATTTCAAGAGTTTTCTTTTGAGTTTACGGAAGAAAACCTTTCAATGATACAACAACGTGCAATAAATCAACTTCCACGTATTTCAAAGCAAAAGGTTCAACATATTCTTTCCAAGCCCACCATCAGACCTTGGGAAGAAATCAGGAACAATAAGCATAAAACATGTATCCGATATAACGAGGAAGTAAATTTTCATACTCCAGATTATTCAAAACCAATCCACTTCCAAAGTGTTGGATTGCTTCAAGAAATTTTATTTTCACTTGTTCAAGTTCAACATCAAAGTGTGAAATTCCAATATTTCAATCGAGTTGGTCACATGGATAATTAATGTTTTGATCTCCATCCTTGTTGACATTGTGACAATTCAAATCAATCATCGACCAAATGTTCGACATTGAAGAAACCTACAAGATTAAAAATACACTATGGGTGGCTTGATCCTTAGCAATGGTCATAAACAATTAAGAAGATATATCAGTCTTACCAAAGAATTCAATCTCAAGTAAAGACGTGTCTTGCAGTAGATAGTGAAATGAGTATGGTACTCTCTTGAACCTCAAAGGATGGAGTACAATAAAGAATCTCTCCAACACCTTAAGGGGGTGAGTGCATAAATCAATTGAAGATGGTTCGTGGTCAACCAAAAACTACCCGTTGTCTCTCCTTTAAGTTGACAAAGGGGGGAATTGATGATTGTTGTCACACTTAAAGTTTTGACAACAAAAATAAAATAAAAACAAATTGTCATATGGGCAACAAACAAATCGCTAGATGGGCATCAACACTCTATAGATGGTAGAATTTGACAAAACTATGGTTCAATGTCTTGCAGTTGAATCATACATGAGATATAAAATTAGGAACACTTGATTTTGAGAGAAATATTGTGGACATTTTGTTCACATGGATGATCATTTGACCTGGCAGAGGACAGTTGGATCCTTCTACATTACAACTTGGCATTTGATTGAGTTGTAAGGCATTTTTCAGGGGTGTGTCAAACTTGCAGTTGATTCACTTATCTTGGTTCACTCTCATCATATTGGAGTTCACATCGGTGAAAAAATTACAGGCATTCTATCTCACATATTTTCAAAGTGGGATTTTCCAGATTATATGAGTTTTCAACATCCAATTTTGATGATTTTTTAGGCAGATTTTCATTGAAGCTTGTATCAAAGGCTTCTGAAAGATACAATATATCATCTTTTGCATCTGTGTTTATTGCTTAGTTGATACAAAGATATAGACATGTGATTGAGGGGAGGGGGGGGATGTTAGCCTATGGATTACCTTACCAATCACTGAGTCTTCATGTCACCTTTAATTATATTATTCATTTAGGATATTAGTGAATTATACTCAAATGATGACTAATTGAGTTGGTTAAGATTTCCTAACCTAGTGATGCAAGGTGTTAGGATCTAGAGCAAATATCTCTATGAGGTGGCATCACCCATTGTATTGTATATTTGTAACTTTGGTGTGAATATTTGAACAACAATACCTCAGAAGTCCCTCCCTCCAGTGCTCTTCAGTGTGGGCATAGAAAGGTCCAACCTGATATCTATTAACTCCACCATAATTTTACTTAGTTCTTGGCTCTTCTCAAGGTTCTAATGGCTTCCTTTCATGGTTGCTTAGTCTCTTGGTATGGTAGCCTTTTTTTCCAAGTAAAAAATCAATTTCCTCATCTCTAAACCACCCTAAAACTAACACCCTTTTTCCTATTCAAATTTCCTCTCTTTTCATGAATGAAGGATGGAAAGAAGATTCCTAATTCAACTCTTCCTAAATCCTGTAATGTGGGGGGGGCAAGTTGCTATTATGTAGGAGGTGGTTGCCTAGATCTGGGAATTTGTTATATTCACTCCTCTTGTTTCTCACTAAACTATAAGTTAGATTCATATCAACATTATAAAAGTGAAGATGAATGTAGTGACAAAGTGGCAGGCATATTGATATTCCCTTGGACCCCCTTACCTCCCCCATATTGTCGTATCATAGCCATTTTAGGTGCTCATGCTTAGTCATTCTTAGTTATTTTATTAACTGAAAAATATCTATGTTTACAAATGTTCACAATGACCATGGTATATACACTTCATGGTGTATTAAAGCATAAAAAATTATCTATGCAAAGGATCTAAGCATATTTACGATTAAGTTCATATCATTCCAAGCGATTAAAACTAAAACATTACACTTTCTTCCATCTTGATGTTTTTGATGAAAATCGGGGTTTGTTATTCCTTGTACACCCAAGAGAACAAGGGATGATGTAGATGTAAGGGGTGAAGTAGATGTGGGTGATCAAGTAGAATTAAGAGTGTAGTGATATGAAGTATTCATTATACTTTTAGTGGTTTTTTTTTTAATACAAATGTTTTGAGTATGGAAATATTCAAACAACAATATATTTTGTGTTCCTCCTTGATCACTTCAATGACTAGGTAACTGATATGTGTGTGCGCGCACACACACACAACAAACATAGTCGATTATGATTATAGTTAGTAGTTTATTATAATTTTTAATATTAATTATAACAATTAATATTAAATATACAATATATATTTTAAATAGATACAAATATCAATTACTATTATTATTTGTATTTTGAGCTCTTATAATTTAGTATTGAACTATTGTTAAATTCATTATTATTAATAATAAATTATTCTTAAATCTGTAAGTATCAATATTATCAAGTGTTGTGTTCTACAATGTAACATGACGCAACACGTTCTATTCATGACACACATACAATACACTCAATGCAGCCACGACACAAAAGTTGATGCAGAAAGATGCAAATGCAACCCAAATAAGTGGAAAATGTTTTCTTGTGTCATTTTTTTCGTCATACTTCGATAGAAATTTATGACATGTACCAAGAAAAATGACTTCGCCAAGGTTGACAAGGCACCATTGACAGAAAATTGAGAGGCTAAAGCCCCATATTTGAGTAGTGTACACTGTTGAACTTGAGCATTGTGTATTCTTGACTTATTGGACTTGCATGCTTTCCATGGTTCGATGATATAATACAACATTGAGGTTGATGAAAAAATTGTTGAACTTTGACATTGACAATTCTGATCGATGCAATGTGATACATAGAAGGAACAATGAGTGCCTATTCCCAGTGTTATTTTGACCCGAGACAAGTTCGAAGTAGCAGAATCGTAGGATTGGGTTTGCTTTCGAAAAGTCACGCATACAAAGTACATAAGCACAACTTGCTATCATACATGCTAACACACACCATTCTTTGTTAGAATTA
>JZKD02S2145840.1:6245-22629 GCA_000966675.3 Picea glauca
ATTGTTTATACATTGTATGTTGATGAATATATGAATTTCAAAGTGGATGAATTTTATGTGTATTAATCCCTTGATTTTTTCTAAAGTGATTATAAATACTTTCATTACGCATTAAATAATATCTTATGCTCGAAAAGATTGCTAAGTGCTAAATCCATAAGCAATTAATGCTTCTCAAGTAGCATTGCTTGCTAATCAACCATGTATCTCTACATCATTGATAGATCATTCCTTCTGAATTATTTGCATGAATGTTATGGATATCCATATTCTAACTCGCAGCCAACAATATCGACTACCTCTTGAGTTATCTTCATCTAAATGTAATGACAATCCACACTCAAATAGTGGTCACTTGAAAATATTGTGACCTAAAAAATGTCATATTACAATAATTTATTATAGAAATAGTTTTTTTCATTTATCTTCCTCATAATTGTCAAATTAACCGTCATAACTAGTACTAGAATTACTCAATTACAAAGATGACGTAAACTAAAATTCGATTATGCAAGTACACAACATTTGGACAACCCAAACACTTCATATATATTTAGAATATGAAGTACATGTACCTACCAATATCTTACCAGGGTATTAGAAGTTGGACTCTTCAAACTCTAGCAATGGAAACCATAAGATAACATTAGCCAATATCTCACTTTATTAGAGATCATCAACAAGGTAGCATACACAATGTTAAGTCCTTTTTGGAACCTATATTTGTATCCCACACTTGTACAATATCAACTCCCTTTATCTTCTCGATAACAATATGTTATGACCCAAGCGAGGCATATATATGGCTAAATGTATATGATATTACCCTAAGGGGGGGGCATATATGGGCCTAAATGTACATGTAATGTTTAAATACATATGCAATAGGGTCGACCTAGTGATAAGGGGCCTCATGTATAAGTGTAAATAGCTATATATAAGAGATCATGTATTCATTATTGTGGGAGGAGAATTGTGAAGTATGAAAGGTATTTGGCTGTTGGGAGGGGGTTCCCATATTCTTTAAGGAGTTATTGTGTAACTTATCTATCTTGGATTTGTGCTCCATGCTCACATTTCGTACATGGTGTGTACTTATGGTCCCATCTACAAACACCTTTCATTGATGTTTGTAGATGGAAGATGAAGGGGAAGAACATAAAAAAAAAGTCGATCATCAAGATAACATTATGTTAAGAAACCAAAGTACAATATCACCTACAAAGGATGAAGAAATGAGGCATACACACAGATCGAGCAATTTCAATAGTTCAACTGATGAATGTCAATCAATATAATTGAATGTTGTTGCAAGTTGTAAGTTTTGGAATATTTGTCTCTACAAATCAGGGATTTTCTTTAATGTACTCGACATATTTTCCCAATTACATGAGGACATGTTACCAGAAAGTGTAACAATTACAAATTGGTTGCAATTTGATTATTGTACTAGACCTTTATGTTTCCCTTTTTTGTATGACAATGGGTCTCTTATTCATATATAATAAAATGGGTTTTCTTATTTCATTACATTTTGACTGTTGTAAAACGTTGCATTCATGAATAAATAATATGTCATGACATTTAACGTCACCTACAATAGCTACTAAATTGATATACCAATGCAAAAGGAACCTTGATCAATCTCCGAGCCAAATACCTAGAGCTAGAATCTTCTTTAGAAGTAGCAAATGGAATTGTTTTCCACGTCTTGACCTATGTTAGGATTCCTTTGGAAAGGATGTTTCCACCAACTCACCTTTATACAGAAGCCAATGAAGAAACAAGTGCCCCTCAATTTCTTCGATATATAGACAATATGTGGACAATGTTGATAATAGGAAGTGAATTTCAGTTTAAATTGTTATTTTGTATTTTGTTGATATATATTGTTAGTAGGTCAGCTTGTTAAGTAGTACAATTGCTGACTAGTAGGTAGAAAAAACATGATTTTTAAAATAATCTCAAACTCTGTAGAACTTTTGAAAAACATTTGAGATAGCAAAAACATATTTATGATATAACCCTATGTAGAAAGGGTAAAATCGATGCCTCTTGACTTACACACACACACACACAAGGGTTGTGCTTAAATAGAGGCCACTTCTTAATGAAGTGGAACCATTGACTTAAGAGAGGTTTGTATGATTGGGTATGACTATAAAACTAGACTCGTGAACATAACTATAAGATAGGTTTAAATAAAGACTATTCTCATAAGCCAACAAAATTATGAGTTAATTAGGTTTAGTTTGAGTGGTTGGGAGGAATGATGATTATTCTCTCCACCTAGGTTCAATTCTTGTAAGTGACACATTGAGCTTTTAATAAGTATATTATTGTAGCCATGTAATAAATTTAAACTTTCATATTTGAAATTATTTAAATATGTTTCGTCTTGAACATACAATTCTTCCATATACAACATGCTTCGTCTTGAATATCCACTTGGAGCTCACAATCGATTTTTCCTTGGGTCAGGAAACCACATCCCAAACATCATTCTTCACTATTGGCTGGTATTCCTTGACCATGACATCCTTCCATCCTTTCTTTACTGCAACTTCTTCATAGCTGGTAGGCTCTGCATCAATGATATCACACAATAATGCCACATAGTTGGGATACAGTTTTGGTTTCTTGACTTTCCTAGGTGATCCATCCTGAGCACCATATCTCTTTGCATCTCTAATGGCCTCTTGTGCCCAAGTTGGTTTGCTCTTTTTTGTAGGATTCTCCATAGGCCTCTATGGTTTGGCCATATCCTAATCCTCGAGAATGGATTCCTTTGGTTCCACTTCTCTTGTCTTCGAGACTCTAGGAACTCCATTCTCTTCATCATGAGATTCCTCTGCATGACCCTTCTTTAACTTGTGAAAATATACATCCTCATTGAAGGTGACATCCCTGCTAATCTTGATAATCCAGTGACTGGGAATGTATACTCTGTAGGCCTTCAATGTGTCATTGTACCCAACAAATGTACCTTTCTTTCCAAATGGGTCCAAATTTTTTCTCTTTTCCTTGGGGACGTGCACATATACAGGACATCCAAATATCCTCATGTGGCTGACCTCTAGCTTATCTCCTGAAAACATTTCCTCTGGTGTCTTGTTTTCAAGAAATCGATGGGGACTTTTGTTCTACACATACACAATTGTCATCGTAGCTTCTTCCCATAGATACATAGGTAAATATTTATCATGGATCATGGCCTTCACTGCTTATGTAATCGTCTGATTATTTCTCTCTGCCGCTCCATTTTTCTGCGTATTATAGGGAGTAGAGAGCTCACTCTTAATCCCAACTTATTTGAAAAAATCTAAGAAATCATCTAAGGTGAATTCTCTTCCATTGTTTGATCTCAACGTATTTATATTCCTTTATGTTAGGTTTTCTACTTGTGCCTTGAATTCCTCGAACTTACCAAATACTTCACATTTTGACTTCAAGAAATAGATCCAACTTTTGTGTGATTAATCATCAATAAAAGATATATAATATATGTACCTACTAAGCGATGGTGCTTACATCGGTCCACATACGTTCAAGTGTACAATATCCAAGACTCCTTTGGCTATTCTACCATTTCTTGGAAATGGGTTCTTCACATTCTTTCCTTGTGCATGGCCTTTTCACATGCCATCTGAATTCACTTGAATCTCTGGTAGTCCTGTTACCATATTTCTCATAATTGGTAAAGCTCTGTAGTGTAGGTAGTAAAATCTCATTTTCCATAGCTCACTTGAATTCACAGTGTCCTGAATCAATGTTGAATATGAGCGTCCTTTTAATTTATATAGTCCTCCTTCTTGGACACTGATAACAATTGCATCATAAAACATCTTTCCTTTTGGCCACATGAGAAATTCTCCATATAAAAATGAAACCCTGAAACCCTTCTCATCTAAAGTTGAAATTGAGAGAAGGTTCTTCTTGAAACCTGGTACATAAAGCACGTCCTTCATCCTCATTTCCTTCCAGGAATCTAGTTTGTAGGAGGCCTCTCCTACTCCTTTGAACGAGTATTGATAAGCATCACCTAACTTCACATTATGAGGTGAGTATTTATGAATTAAGTTTGATAGAGAGACTTTATACCCTGTCATGTGCTTAGAAGCACCGCTATCCACCAACCAAGTATCATTTCCAGGGGTGATTGTTCATGTGGGAGTTAATATTAGGATATAGTCATCATCACTTGAATAATATTCTCTTGAAAAAAATTTGGGTGGTTCATCATCTTCAGCGGCATGAACATGATTCCTCTTTCCCTTTTCCTTTTATTTTAGTTTAAGAATAATGAGACAAAATTTTGCAATGTGTCCCAACTTTTCACAATAGAAACACCTCACATTTGAATAGTCTCTTCGATTCTTCTTCGACTTTTGAGGTTTATTTGGGGATGAGGGTTTATTCTTAATATTTCCTCTCCTTGTATGAGTAGTTATTGATCATCATCCCTCAATTTCTCTTCTCTTGCTACTAGCCTTGCTTCCTCTTGAGTTCAATCTTCCCATAATCTATTAAAGTTGATAAGCTTTATCCTTGAGCATATTCCTTGAATGAATGAGTCTCGTGGCCTTGGGAGACCATTCAAGGTGGTCATCGCCATTTCTGCTTCATCAACAATGTCTCCAATAGCTTCAATCTGCTCCTTGATCTGGTTCACTCTTTAGAAGTAAGAGAGAATGGACTTTGAATCTTAAAGCTTCACATTCTTCATATGGGTAATCAATGTAATCCTTGTGTTGATGTTCTTTCCTTCAAATAGACGCGTCAATGCATCCATCATATTCTTTGGAGATTTAAATGGAGAAACATGATGGATCAGATGATCCTTGATTTAGTTTACAATAATCCTCTTAGCCATGGCTTGTTTTTTTTTATGCTTTTCCTTGGCCTCATCTCCCTCTGGTTTTGGAACTTCCTCCTCAACAAATATTTCTAAATCATGTTCTTCCAGAAGGAGGCCTACTCTATACTTCCATGCTCTGAAATTTTCTTCTTCTTCCAACTTCTCATCAATTTTTGTGTCAGTAGTCATCCTTCGTGGGAAGGTGAAGTTAGTTTTCCAAAACACTTCCAAAAATCTGAATGAGAATACTATTTATTCATCATTTTTTCTTTGTAAGAGTATTATGTTTTTTAAAAGCAAGAAAGAGTTTAAGATATTCAAGGTTATTGGTTTGACTTAGTTTTTATTGATAAAATCTTTAGTAACCTATTAGTATTTAAAGGGGTAAATTTTCAATAAGCAACCACTGATTAAGAAAGAAAAATTTCCACTCCACCCAAATACCTCTTTATCTTGAAATCATATATGTGTGTGTGTGTGTGTGTGTGTGTGTGCTCCTCATGCTGTAGAATTTTTATTGCGTATTAAAATATGTGTAATTTTAAATGTTTAATACTTTTGTTTTTATTTATGTTTTTATTTTCTTAATCTAGTTACTTATTTAATATATATTAAATAAAAGTTGATTTATGAAGAGAAAGTCATAAATTAAAGAAAAAACATTAATTATATGAAAGAAAAATTGAAACTTTAATATTGAAGATTTAGGTACTAGGTGCAAAAAATATTGTTTAAATTTGAATGGTGTATTTTATTGTAGGCCCAAAAAGATTGTTTAAATTTCAAAGGGTGTATTTTATTGCTCCATTGAAATGTTGAGTTTTCAATATGCAAAAAAAAAAAAATGGCTCAAAGTGTGTCTATTTGGGTGAAGAAAAACTATTTTCTACAAATCTCTTTTCTTAAGAATCGCTTGTTTAGTTTTTAAATACAAATTTATTCTACTAACAAATTAAATCTATGGACTAATAAAGTATTGAAACTTTGTACAACTTAAAACTTCTTAGGAATTACATAATGTAGAGTGAATCTAATCTTTAATATAAATTGGTTAAAATAAAGTATGTTTTAGTTTGAGTTTATTATTAAATTAAACATTGTTTTTTTAATATATATGGATGATCCAAATATAAAACTCTCCCATTTAATAACATTTTGTATTCGAGTGAGTGCTCACTGTGCTCGTTGTGCACAAATCTAGCTACTGTTTTGATTCTCATTAAGCAAAGAGATAGGAGCTAGATAGAAGCAATGAAGGGAGGATCATGCCACCGTGCCTAGGTATGTTTGATTTATCTTATTTTTAACCCAATTTAGTTTTTTTCTCCCAAGAATCTAAATTAAAAAAATATATAATTTTGTATTTTAATTAAAATTCCAACCTAATTTACATGCCATGGCTTTTAAATTGCAACATATATAATATAATGGAACCCCGAGACAATGTAAACCTCTCAGAAGAAAACCAAGAAAATCAAAACCCCAACCCACCACAACTACCCAATGTAAACACTCAAATTGATGAGGGGTTGGTTATGTTATCTTTCCAGGAGTCCTTCTCAGGTTGTAGGTAGAAGAAGCCTCGTGACTTAAAATATGTTTCTCTCAATGATTTACTCAATGATGGGTATGTGGTTGGATCAAGATGAATATCTAACTCACTGGATTGTATCACAAGAGTGTCTAAGGATATTCAAACAATGCAAAGCCTTCAAGAGCTATTATCAGATAGGTGAATCAAATGGATAAAGAGACTAATCAATTAAGAAGAACATACATATATAAAACAATACATATGATGGGCCAACATACCAACAATAAATACTTATGATCCTTTGCTTACTAATCAGATAGTGAGATGACAGTCACCAATGGACTATGTAAACATAGATAAAGAACAGAATTCAACTCATAAGCATATAACAAAAAGGGAAAAGAAGATCTGACAATAACAGTGAAAGAAGCTTGCAGGCTGAATATATTATAGAAAGAGTCTCTATCACAATAGCAGTATAGTTTAGAACTCCTAATCGAACCCCCACTAAGTTTGTTCAAAACAATAGACTTTATAGTCTTTACATCAAAGTTTATAGTCTTTACATCAAAGTTTAAGATCCTATTAAAATGGATCTAAAATACTAATAATATAACAAGGTAAAAACAATTTTCAAGTCATAGGATTAGATCCTAACTCAAAGGAATCAAATCCTAACCATAATATGTGATCTTCAGCATTCCTCGACAGCTGCAGCAATCTTTGACATGTTCAACAACCTTCAAGGTGATGACAAGGCATTTAAAATCTTCCTTTGACAACTTGACAGTATCTCGACTAAAAATAGAAAAGCTATTCGACCTTTATATCCTTTGCATCAACTTCAAAAACTTAAAAGAGAGAGTGATCTTTATCCCTTTTAATTTTATCATTCATTTAGAATCTTCCTCAAATGATTTGGGAGCGAAAACATTTGATCTGAGCAAAAAATACCATCATTCTGCTTGTCTCTGTACTTTCGGTGGCTTGTGAGCCAAAATTCTAACCTGTAAGCCACCGAAAACTCTTCTTTCGGTGGCTAAGGACAGTTGTGCAAACTGAAATAGCCACCGAAATGGCAGGCTTTTGCAAACTTCTTCAAAGATTCATCTAACTTTCTTTTCAGGTCCATAACAACTGATATATGGAGCTTATCTCTGCGAGGAGGCTCATAACCATAGAGAAGCTTTGCATGTTGAACACACACTCTGTACCTGTTAGGTTTTCCCTCAAAGTATGGGGTTGGCTGTTTGTGATCCTTAATCTGTCTTAAAGCTCCACTTTTCCAACAGTTTTATAATATGTTCCCCAACAAAGAAACCAGCAACAACACTCCAAAATCCAATGGCAATATAGAGAATAAGAATTCGAATGTGAGGCTTTCTACTAATTCGAGCCTTCCCCAGTGCAAGTAACATGATACAACCCAAAGACGTTGCACTTGTTGTAATGAATTTGTGAAACCTGTCATCATTCTTTCAGAAGGATAAGTCATACATGATTGGTGCCAAGGATCCAAATATAAGATAAGAAACAATAGTTACAGTTCCATTGAATCAGAACCTATTCCAGACTGTGTCTATGAACTGATCTTGGTGATAGTGATCAAGGTCCAAGATATTGCTCAAGATCTCAAACAATCCTGTAACTTAAGGATCATCTTTGATGGGTATTTGTGTAGCCATACCTCCCATTGAATGCAACCCACGCTGTCTCTCAGCTGCATATAAACTCCATTAAGTCGGGCACATGAGCATCTATCCCCATAACATGTATTTACAGTTATTTCAATAATAAACACGTGCATCAACGCTCCATATAATTGACAGAGGGTTTGTTCCTCATCTATATTTGATATCGTGGTAGTCTTTACCTGCACTCGGCCGCTAACACATTGATGCTTTGATTCAGGTAATTGACAGTGGATATCTTACAGCTCGCCATGAGACATCCCAATCTTTGCAAAAAGAATGTCAAAATCTGCTTCTGGAAGCATGACCTGGTTGTCAATAACGATCTCGACACGATTTACCTCAAACTATGCAACGCTGGATATCCAAAACGGCTTCTGTAAGTTTTGACTCTTGGCTCTTAGCTAGCATTCTGAAACTTTTTAACACCTGCTCTTCCACGTGGCATCTAGAAGCCTGTAAATATTAAAAATAATGCAGAAGAAAAACCCCATAACCCTCGGGAGTATAAGGGTTTCCATCTTTACATATGCCAAAGCATTCAATGTAAAATCGATATGGTAAAGTGCTAGGTGTTGCGTTGCGCTTGGTCTTTGATTTGAGTTTGACTCGTGGCTTGTGCATGTCAATTAACTCATGGCTTGGCTTATAGTATGACTTGGTTTATAGACATGGAGTTTGGCATATATTGAATGACCTATTCGATAAGATAGACTAAGCTTACTTAATCACATACCCTTTTTTATTTGGCAAGAGTTTATAATTACACATCTAAAAGGGTAGAAACTAGGGTGTCTAAGTAATACTAACCAAGTTTTGGAATGCAGGTCAATGACAATGTCACAAGGGTCTAGAGTAATCATAATCAATGGGAATTTAATGGGGATTTTGAGATAAAACACTAGTCAGAAAATTTTAGAAATGAGCGTGTTAAATTAAAGTTGAGAAAACACTCCAAAAATACCAGTGTATTTTTGGTTGCTAACATTTGGCTCCAACTGGGATGGAGACCCCCCTGCGAGGTTTCCAAGAACCTAGTAGTTTCAGTCGTCTTTAGTATTGGGCATGGAGTCATCTGGCCTGTACAACTGATTTGCACAAACCTGTAACCTGTCTGTAACCTGCTCTGCTTATTCAACAACCAATAATCGAAAAAGTCTACTTGCTCATAGAGCGAGCTTATTTTCTTCTACTCCTACTCTAATCATTGTACTGATGCTTAATCAAGTAAACTCATGCTTCAAATGAAGCCATGTCAGAAATCGATTTACTGAACCTATTCTTGATCTTGACCCAAAAAATAATGGAATGCATAGCCAACAGAAAAGTGTTTTGAACAGATGATAAAGCCAATTTTCATCTGACAAAAATAATTTAACACATATGTTTCTCATAGATTCCAAATAGTTTGCAATAGGGTCATTAAAACCATAAAGGAATACCTCTCTGTGTTGTTGTTTCAACTGAAAATTGAAGTGATGTTGGTTGCTCTCACTGATATCGATGTTGAATGTGAATTGTTCTCCCTCTGACGGAAAAGCCTGTATGATTAAGTATTGATCTAAAACTTTTTTCTCTCCTTCACCATATCCTTGTGACTTAGATTCATCACTCTGATGTAATGGCGTATTACAACTGGCAATTTCTGGAAAAAAATAATAAGTATGTTCTGGATCTTCTACATCACTGTCTTGATAATGATCAAATGAAAACTAAGTCTAAAAATATGTATCATGAAGAAAATTCTGATCACCCTCTCCAACAATGAAATCTTTGCAAGATGAATCTTCTTTGAACTTTTTAAATTTAGATTCACAATTTTCATCAATCATAACATGCATACATTGTTGATCATCCTTTTGTTGAAAAGTAGAACTAAGTGAAATTCCAGAAGCAAACAAATCTCCACAAAACTTAAAATCTTCTTCTCCATCACTATATTTGTCAAAAATGGGAACATCATGATCCAATTCTAATGATAGGGATGAAGATTCATGCATATAATTATCAGCAATAGGATCTTGAAAAAGGTTTGGAAAAATATCACCTTGTTCTTCATCATAATTTGAAACGACATGTTCATGAGGAGAAATATAGTACTCTTGTTGTTGTAACTGAGAACTGAAATGTTGTTGGTGTTGTTGGCTTCTTTCACTGATCTCAGTGTTGAATGTAAACTGCTTGATCTCTGTATGAGAAGAATGCATGATGAACTGTTGATTTAGAATTTTCATCTCATCATCTTCCTCTTTGTATCTGCTACAATCTTCTTGTGTTTGCAAATCAGAAAACTGAGGGTTGCCTTTAATATCTGTTGCAGATCCGAAACTTTCACTTGTTGATCTGTCAATCTACTCATCATCTTTAAAGTTTTCAAAGTGGACAATCTGATCTTCATGAAAAACAATAGATGAATTTGGAATAATGTCAAAAGCATCACTACAGTTATCATAATGTGGATCACCAATATCTCGATCATGATGAGAGATATCTTCTGTTGTAGCAAAGTCTTCATGAATATTTGGATCTTTGTTCAATAAATTGAAATCATGACAACATTCGGGATATAAAAGGTCAGCTGAAAATGTGCCTTTGCAAAACAAATGAAAGGCAGCATGAAAATCTGCCAAAGAGCTAATACTGGCAATAGGAAGAGACCGGTACCAATCACGAGCAATTCCCTCTAATGAAAAACCAAAGAGTTTGATCTGAACATCCTCATGCACAATTTGCAACTGATGAATGAAATCATGAAAATCCAGCAAATGTTCAGCTGACACTTCCCACTCTTCTCCTCGAAATCTGGGAATACTATTTTCCCATTCATCTCTACTAGGCACTGGATTACGGAAACCAATGATCTTTCAAAAATCACAGAAATCATACCTCTTCGTTAAGATCTTGTTCATGTCATACCAGTGGAGTCCCCAACAGATCTCAGAACAATGGAGTCACCACTGAATCCATCCTTCATGGAGTCGCCATATAGATGATTACAACCGAAAATATGTCCAGACTTTTTCTATCATCAAAGCTAGATCTTGTTGTCTCCCAAGGAAGTTGAGCTTCAATCTCCTGTCCCCGGCAACGACACCAATAATAAGTATGTTCTGGATCTTCTACATCACTGTCTTGATAATGATCAAATGAAAACTGAGTCTGAAAATATGTATCATGAAGAAAATTCTGATCACCCTCTCCAACAATGAAATCTTTGCAAGATGAATCTTCTTTGAACTTTTGAACTTTAGATTCACAATTTTCATCAATCATAACATGCATACATTGTTGATCATCCTTTTGTTGAAAAGTAGAACTGAGTGAAATTCCAGAAGCAAAAAAATCTCCACAAAACTTAAAATCTTCTTCTTCATCACCATATTTGTCAAAAATGGGAACATCATGATCCAATTCTAATGACAGGGATGAAGATTCATGCATAGAATTATTAGCATTAGAATCTTGAAAAAGGTTTAGAAAAATATCACCTTGTTCTTCATCATAATTTGAAACAACATGTTCATGAGGAGAAAGATAGTACTCTTGCTGTTGTAACTGAGAACTAAAATGTTGTTGGTGCTGCTGGCTTCTTTCACTGATCTCAGTATTGAATGTAGACTGCTTGATCTTTGTCTGAGAAGAATGCATGATGAACTGTTGATCTAGAATTTTCATCTCATCGTCTTCCTCTTCGTATCTGTTGCAATCTTCTTGTGTTTGCAAATTAGAAAACTGAGGGTTGCCTTTAATATCTGCTGCAGATCCGAAACTTTCACCTATTGATCTGTCAATCTACTCATCATCTTTAAATTTTTCAGAGGGGACAATCTAATCTTCATGAAAAACAATAGATTAATTTGGAATAATGTCAGAAGCATCAGTACAGTTATCATAATGTGGATCACCAATATCTCGATCATTATGAGAGATATCTTCTGCTACAGCAAAGTCTTCGTGAATATTTGGATCTTTGTTCAATAAATTGAAATCATGACAACATTTGAGATATAAAAGGTCATCTGAAAATATGCCTTTGCAAAACAAATGAAACGTAGGATGAAAATCTGCCAAAGAGCTGATACTGGCAATAGGAAGAGACCGGTACCAATCACGAGCAATTCCCTCTAATGAAAAACCAAAGAGTTTGATCTGAACATCCTCATGCACAATTTGCAACCGATGAATGAAATCATGAAAATCCAACAAATGTTCAGCTGGCACTTCCCACACTTCTCCTCGAAATCTGGAAATACTATTTTCCCATTCATCTCTACTAGGCACTAGATTACGGAAACCAATGATCTTTGAAAAATCACAGAAATCATACTTCTTCGCTAAGATCTTGTTCATGTCATACCAGTGGAGTCCCCAACAGATCTCAGAACAATGGAGTCGCCACTGAATCCATCCTTCATGGAGTCGCCATATAGATGATTACAACCGAAAATCTGTCCAGACTTTTTCTATCATCAAAGCTGGATCTTTTCGTCTCCCAAGGAAGTTGAGATTCAATCTCTTGTCCCCGGCAATGACGCCAATTTCTTATCTCTCTTGGAGTCCTTCTCAGGTTGTAGGTAGAAGAAGCCTGGGAACATAAAATATGTTTCTCTCAATGATTTACTCAATGATGGGTATGTGGTTGGATCAAGATGAATATCTAACTCACTAGATTGTATCACAAGACTGTATAAGGATATTTAAACAATGCAAGGCCTTCAAGAGCTATTATCAAATAGGTGAATCAAATGGATAAAGAGTCTAATCAATTAACCAAAACATACATATATAAAACAATACATATGATGGGCCAACAGACCAACAATAAATACTTATGATCATTTGATTACTAATCAGATAGTGAGATGACAGTCACCAATGGACTACGTAAACATAGATAAAGAACATAATTCAACTCATAAGCATATAACAGAAAGGGAAAATAAGATCTGCCAATAACAATGAAAGAAGCTTGCAGGTTGTATATATTATAGAAACAGTCTCTATCACAATAGCAGTATAGTTTAGAACTCAAAATCGAACCCCCCCTAAGGTTGTTCAAAACAATAGACTTTATAGTATTTACATCAAAGTTTAAGATCCTATTAAAATGGATCTAAAATACTAATAATGGAACAAGGTAAAAACAGTTTTCAAGTCATAGGATTAAATCCTAACTCAAAGGAATCAAATCCTAATCATAATCTGTGATCTTCAACATTCCTCGACAGCTGCAGCAATCTTTGACACGTTCAACAACCTTCAAGGTGATGACAAGGAACTTAAAATCTTCCTTTGATAGCTTGATAGTATCTTGACTAGAAATAGAAAGTCTATTCGACCTTTATATCCTTTGCATCAACTTCAAAAACTTAAAAGAGAGAGTGATCTCTATCCATTTTAATTTTATCATTCATTTAGAATCTTCCTCAAATGATTTGGCAACGAAAACATTCGATCTGAGCGAAAATACCATCATTCTTCCTGTCTCTGTGCTTTTGGTGGCTTGTGAGCCAAAATTCTAACCTGTAAGCCACCGAAAGCTCTGCTTTCGGTGGCTAAGGACAGTTGTGCAAACTAAAATAGCCACCGAAAGGCAAGCTTTTGTAGACTTCTTCAAAGCTTCATCTAACTTTCTTTTCAGGTCCAGAACAACTGATATATGGAGCTTATCTCTGTGAAGAGGATCATAACCATAGAGAAGCTTTGTGTGTTGAGCACACACTCTGTACCTGTTAGGTTTTCCCTCAAAGTATGGGGTTGGTTGTTTGTGATCCTTAATCTATCTTAAAGCTCCACTTTTCTAACAGTTTTCTAATATGTTCCCCAACAAAGAAACCAGCAACAACACTCCAAAATCCAATGGAAATATAGAGAATAAGAATTCGAATGTAAGGCTTTCTGCTAATTCGAGCCTTCCCTAGTGCAAGTAATATGATACAACCCAAAGACGTTTCACTTGTTGTAATGAATTTGTGAAACCTAGCATCATTCTTTCATAAGAATAAGGCATATGTGATTAGTGCTAAGGATCCAAATATAAGATAAGAAACAATAGTTACAGATCCATTGAACGAGAACCTATGCCAGACTTTGTCTATGAACTGATCTTGGTGATAGTGATCAAGGTCCAGTATATTTTTCAAGATCTCAAACAATCCTACAACTTAAGGATCATCTTTGACGAGTATTTGTGTAGCTATGCCTCCCATTGAATGCAACCCACACTGTCTCTCAGCTACATATAAACTCCATTAAGTTGGGCACATGAGCATCTATCCCCATAACATGTATTCACAACTATTTCAATAATAAAAATGTGCATCAATGCTCCATATAATTGACAGAGGGTTTGTTCCTCCTCTGTATTTGATATCATGGCAGTCTTTACCTGTTCTCGACTGCTAACACATTGATGCTTTGATTCAGGTAATTAATAGTGGATATCTTACATTTTGGCGTGAGACATCCCAATCTTTGCAAAAAGAATGTCGAAATCTGCTTCTGGAAGCATGACCTGGTGTCAATAATGATCTCGACACGATTTACCTCAAACTATGCAATGCTGGATATCCAAAACAACTTCTACAAGTTTTGACTCTTGGCTCTTAGCTGGAATTCTAAAACTTTTTAACACCTGCTCTTCCATGTGGCATCTAAAAGGCTGTAAATATTAAAAATAATGCAGAAGAAAAATCCCATAACCCTCGGGAGTATAAGGGTTTCCATATTTACATATGCCAAAGCATTCAATGTGAAATCATTATGGTAAAATGCTAGGTGTTGCGTTGCTCTTGGTCTTGGATTTGAGTTTGACTCATGGCTTGGGCATGTCAATTAACTCATGGCTTGGCTTGTAGTATGACTTGGTTTATAGACATGGAGTTTGGCATATGTTGAATGACCTAGTCGATAAGATAGACTAAGCTTACTTAAGCACATACCCTTTTTTATTTGGCAAGAGTTTATAATTACACATCTAAAAGGGTAGAAACTAGGGTGTCTAAGCAATACTAACCAAGTTTTGGAATGAAGGTCAATGACAGTGTCACAAGGGTATGGAGTAATCATAATCAATGGGAACTTAATGGGGATTTTGAGATAAAACACTGGCCAGAAAATTTTAGAAATGAACGTGTTAAATAAAAGTTGAGAAAACACTCCAAAAATACCAATGCATTTTTGGTCGCTAACAGGTTATATTAACAACCCTTGAGGAACAATTAAGGGAGACCAGAGAGCCTAACATAGTCTCCTTGGCTACTTCTTTGGACATCATTGTGAATTCCATTGCAAGTGACCAAGGGAAATTGACCTCTATTTCTAATTATAGGGAAATAATGTATGAGTACTATAGCACTGGTTTGGATAGAAACCAAGTCAAATAACTTGACATTTCAAAACAACAAATATTGCCTATATTTAGGGATCCTAGAAATGGAAAAGAACTACCATTGACCAAGAAACACATCTCCATTTACTGGTGCATCCATCCCCAGATTAGTAAAAATTGGATGCATAGGTGGTATATGGTTTTTGATAAACCTCCCTGCAATAACAGGGAGATGCCCTTATATTTTATGACAAAATTATGGGACGATTTTATTTTGGGTAAGCATGTCAACTAATTTGACATTGGTAAATTTCAGGGGGTGGGTTGAGGGTCTACACAGGGTGGAGAGCATGCCATACATAACCTCGTGTTAGGTCCTCATCCCCCAGGTGAAGGATTTTTCCCCTACCCAACATCCTCTTTTTATAGAGAGCTTGCAATAGGTACAACTAGTCATTTCATCATTGAACCATAGCCTAGTGCATCACAATAGCGTTTTTGCACTATCTCGACAGGAGGTGCCTACTAGTGACATTGATAGAGGGGTTCGAGCTTCAACATGCATACGAGAGTACAATGAGGAGAGGGAACATGGACATAGTAGTCGTCTATGTGGACCTCACATATGATCAAGTTGTGGGTAAAAATGCTATGGGCCTATAGAGCCCAGTGGAAAACATAGTTTCATGGAGGAGGTTAGTGATCCAGGTGGATATTGGTGGCCACCCACCTATTCCAACTGGCTCCTCTTGACAATTTTTAGTTCAACATGTTCTTTTGTAATTTTTTGTAATTGTGGGTTATACACTTCTGAGGCTAGCTGCAGCCCCACACAACTTCTAGGTGAAGATTAGTGGTTGTCCACCTAATCCAACTGGATTATTTTGGAAGTTTTCATGTCAGTACATCCTTTTGTACTTCCAGGGCCATTTTGGGGCCCTAAACAATTTTTTTTTAGATTTTCACAGTCA
>JZKD02S2145863.1:3697-17629 GCA_000966675.3 Picea glauca
ACGATATCCATGACCACACTCTTCATTGGCAGCTGGAACAGGGACATGGCCAGGTATTTGATAAACCCAAGGCACTTCACCTTTTTGATTCGAAAGAATACAGGTCTTGATAGGTGTTGGTAACCTCCAACCCGATCTCTTCCATGACAATATTAGGCATAAGATTGTGAGATGCCCTTGAATCCATCAAGAAGTTATGCAACACCTTATCATGGATGTTCAATGAAGTGTAGAAGGGGGGGAAGGATTCATCTCTATCCTCTATCAAAGGCCCTAACATGGCAGATGGATTTTCATCTTGGAGGTTAACCGAGTCTGTGGAGTGAGATGCAGGTTCGGGCTAGAAAATTTTTGATAGGAACCTTTTGAAATCCTCATGCTTGACTAAATTTGAGATAGGCACAGGGATCCTAATCTTTTGAAACTCTTCCTCAAATCTATAAGAGGAGGGAGGCTTCAAAATCTCCTTCACCTCTAGGATAGTACTTTTGACCACTGGTGGGGGACTATGTGCTTTCCTCTCTTTGTTGTTGTCTGCCATATCTTTAGCAGGTTTCTTAGCTCTAGCAAGCCACTCAGGAATGTCATGCTTTGCTTATTTATTCTTGGATCTGAGGTTATATCTATTCGGATCATTGTTGGTCTTTTCGCTTTTTCTTAGCTCATTCAATTGATTACTTATGAGGGCCTCTTCATATGCAAACTGAGTTAAATGAGGGGACAAAGAGGTATCTCTAAGGCAATGGATCTTAGGATCGATATCGTCTTCCTCTTTATTTTCATCAGTAACCAGGTTATTTTGGAGAGGATTTTGGATTTTCTGATCATCTATGTCCCTATTTCTCTAACCTGTTTGGATGATTTGAGGGGAATTAGTTGGTATTTTGAAACTACCTCTATTCTCAGTATTTTGGGAATTCCTATAGCTCTTATTTCCTTCTAATTCGATCTTTTCCATTCTAGCAGAAAGTGATTTTAGTATATTGGTCACTTCATCTATTTGAGGGGGGGGCAACAGAGGAACTAGAAGTCGGAGTTTCAGACCTACCTTTTCCTCTGTCTCTATCATCTTTACTCCTAATTTTGTCAGTTGCCAATATATTGGATTCTACTTCAAGAGTTGCATCTTGCATATGAGTCAAGGAGGGATCTATTCTTTCTCTCAACAGGAGGAAAAAATCAGGGTCGAAAGCAGTGGCATAAGTCATCTTGGCAGAGGTTTCTATAGGTTTAGTTTCAGCAGGAATCTTTTTATACATATTATTAAATCTCTTCGAGAATTCTGAAACAGATTCCCCCTCTTCTCTCTTAAGTGCCCCGAATTCTGTAATATAATAAAGGAGATCCTTTTTATTCCCCTAGTGTCTTAAGAATGAATGATCCATAAAACAATCTCTTCAATAGATCTAGGAGGCAAGTCCTTAAACTAGTCCCTGACATCACCATCAAGGCTCTGTACAAAAACTCTCATCCACACATCTTCATTTTAGATGACCTGAATCTTTGCAAATCTATAAAAGGATGCAAGGTGCTATTCTTCAGTCACGCCTCCCTCCCCTGTGAATTGGGGCATGTACTTAAGGTATTCCATGGCTGGGAGAGCATTCATAGGCTGAGGTAAAACCAGAGGGGTGTATCTAGCAGCCAATATCTCAGCCATCATGTTCCTAGGAGGATTAGCACCTGCCATTTGGATGTGAACTGGAGGAGAACCAAGGGGAGATGGAGTTTGGATAGGCGATACTAGGGTTGTGCTTCTAGGAGAAAAAGGAAAGGGTTGAGCGTTAGGAGATAAATATGAGGGGCTAGAGGTAACAAAAGTTTCCCCTTTTGTAACTGCAATAAATCTAATAAGAGGAGGTGTAGTAAAGTCTAGAGTTGGAAAGTATTCTAAGGTCAAAGCTCTCTCCTTCCATTTCACAACTTTGGGGGAGAAAGGGATGTCAAAACTCTCTCCTTTCAAACTAAGAATAGGAGGGGATAAATTGGCAGGAAAACTCCCCAAAATTAAATTTCTTGAAACTCCAACAGCTTGTATAATAGGAGAATCAGAAACAGTTACTGGAGTTTGTAAAGAGGGATAATGCAAATTATCAGAAAAAATTGGTACAATAGTGGAGGTACCTTTTTTAGCACTCTTTCTCTTTCTAATAATTACCTCTAGGTCAACTTCAGATGTTGCTAGAGGCGGCAGTGAAGTGGACCTCGTGTGTCTTCCTTTAGGAGCCAAAAGTGAAACAATGGAGTCTCCCGGTGAAAGTTGCAATATTCAATGGTATTGATATCTGATTCACCTTCAAAATCAGAGATTCTTTGTCGTTCTATCCCAGGGAAAAGTCTTCAATTAATTCCCTGGCAGCGGTGCGAGAAATGTTAGCACTAGAAGTCACCTTAAGATTTCATAGAAGGTAAGCCCAGTACCCATCATTTTATATAGTAAATGTAAATGATTTTTAGGTGATCAAATGGAGAGGACTCAATGATAATAATGTTCTAACTCAGAAATCTAGACTAGCATGCATAAGCAATTGAGGTCTAGAATCAACTTCAGTCAGTAAGTTGGAGTAAGGGTGAATTGAGGGAAGACTTTGGTGAGGAGAGTGTAGATGTTTGTTTTGGACATCAGGTCTCCCAACATCCTAAGGAGGAAAACCTTAAATGCAATATCTTCTTGAATTCAAATCTCAAAGAAACTAAAAGAAATTATGATAGCACTATAATCAAACATTCATCATAATAAAGTCACAACAATCCATGTGAATCAATCAATCATGAACTCTCTTAGTATTAGAGGAAAATAATATGGAGCAAGAAAGATGACTTAGATTAACTAAGATGTCCCAAAAATAAATACATAACTAGAGAACCAGTGTTCTTCATAAAAATATTACAATAGCAGGGAGCCTAACTCAACCATTCGACCTTAACAAAATATCAAAACTGTATATAAATACCTAGCAACATTGCAACCACCGGGAGTGTGATCGGACCATTACCTTCAAATCCCTAAGTCGATGCATATTCTATCAGATTTTGGAGGTTTTCTCATGTTAGATGTGATCTAGGCGTAGTTATGTGCTTTACAGGAAATATTTCCCATAATGAAGCTTTGGATCGTCAACGTGACTTCATGGCTGCACTTTGCAATGCTTTCCATTTATGGGGTGAGACGAGGTCTCAAATGTTGCCCCAAATATTCAATAACTACCTTCATCGAGATCAGGATGAGGCCTGACACCCATGAATTCTTAAGACGGTACCCACGACTTTTGAGAGTCAATCCCGACACCTCGAGGCTCTGCACATCTTCTTTTGTGACCAATATGAGTGTTGCAGGTGGCAGGCTGATAGTGTATGTTCTTTAGGAAACTCTGTAGCACCATAGAGCTACGACATGTCTGTGTGATGGTGTGGCGAGAGAAAAATGCGTTGAGGTGGGGTGATGTGGAGCAGCAGTGGGATAGATTTTGAGGGTGCTTGAGATGTTCAGACCTCAATGTTTTCATTCTTCCCGTGTAAATCATGGGCAAAATGCCATATGATTTACACCATAATGCTCCTGAGGGTAAATCTCAGTCACTTCTTGATTCCTATGAAGAAGGTGGAAAATTCATGTGTTAACACTTAGCACCTCACAAGGACAAGCTAACCCCAGTTCGAGCCAATGTTGTAACCTAGGTATGCATCCCCTGCCTCTCCTCACTTTTTCCCTATGCCTTCATCAATTTTTCCTCTTCTGGTTGGTTAAGTCACTTTCCCATTACTGAGTTACTTGGTTCTTATTCATTTCTTTCTGTTTTGAGTCTTTGCACATTTCTATTCTATTTTCTTGAAAGGATGGAATATATGTTGGATTTGGTTTGAATTACTTGTCATCATATTTTCCATTGATCCAACTCACCATGGGTCGAACAAGCCTTTTTATATACACAGGCAATGCCCATGGACAAACGTAGCCATTCAGAATGATCATTTTTGGGCCAGGATTACCAAT
Source organism: Picea glauca (assembly GCA_000966675.3). Classification (NCBI taxonomy): domain Eukaryota; kingdom Viridiplantae; phylum Streptophyta; class Pinopsida; order Pinales; family Pinaceae; genus Picea; species Picea glauca. The sequence continues at coordinate 7,692 of JZKD02S2145863.1, forward strand.
ATGAACAGGGAAATTTTCAATGGTAAAGATCCACCAAGCAAATCATATCAAAATATGTCATCCATTCGAGGGTAAAGAATCTCTCAGACTTTAACACCAAGAGTCATCAGAAGTCCCGAAGGTCTTAAGTTTCGAATTCCCAAAGTAAATATGGACCATTCGTCGATCAGGACAAGCGACGACAGATCATTTACTTCGACGATTTTTCCTCCGGGAGATTTCCAAGCCTAACATTTGAAACTCCTAAAGCCCGGATTCCCGAAGAGAATCTGGACCACTCATCGGTCACGACATGCGGCAACAAATATTTCACTTCAGAGATTTTCCTCCAGGAGATTTTTCATGCTTCACATTTGAAACTCCTGAAGCCCATACTTTTGAAGAGAATATGGATTTTTCATCCATCATGACACGTGGCGACAAATCATTCACTTCAGAGATTTTACTATGGAAGATTTTTCATGTTTCACATTCAAAACACCCGAAGCATGAAATTTCGAAGTGAATCTGGAACATTGATCCCAAGTCAATGAGAATCGTCGATCCTTGCAGCAGGTAACCCCTCACTACTCTCGCTCCTCTCACCACCTGACACTTGTCCTCCATTAACCCCCACACTGATATCCATCGCCAGTGGCCCACCTCTCCAGATCAACAGTCCTTATCGCAACTCGAACCCACCCCCCCCGACCATTCTACCTTTAACGGGGGGGGTCCAAGCAAGTCGTTTTCCCACTGCGAGCCCTACTTAATGTGGCAGCTCCTCAAGAACTAAGACCCGACCCTCTCTAATCTGCTTACCGCCTACCACCCCCTTCGAGTTCCTCTGATGTTGTTTTTCAATACCACCCCTCTCCCCTTTCGCCACATGTTCTCAACTCACTTCCCAACCCATCTACTCCTCCTCTCCCTACGCGCCACACGTATCTTGTACTATACATCACCAACTCCATACTCTCGATACCTCCATCTTATTTACAACTCCTCCCACTTTGACATATGTCTTCACATGTCATCTACCCTTGTTTCCATTCATCTTGTCTCTCGATTGGATGCTCGCCTCCACATCCCCCCTCATGCTCGATGGGCTGACAACCATTCCAATGAATCTATTTCACAGGTACAGATGGAATTTTATGGGTCAATACAAAGTGCATTGGGATTTAGAAATCTCAGGCATTGACAAAGAGTTAAGTCTCAGTCACAGGTCGATGCAGATAGTTCCAGAAACACTTTAGCAAACTCTGCTCATGCAACTAGTTATCTACAATGGCCTCCAATAGCTCACAGACATGTTGTCTTTCAACACATATCTCTTCTCTCTCACTCTGAGGCCTATTTTTGGCCACTCAGTTCCTCTAGCACATGCATCATTTTTGTCACAGTGACTGTAGTAGTTTTATTTGATTAAGTCCAACATTTTCCTAGATTAGATGCAAGAGTGGTCTTCTGTGTGTGATAAGAACCACTCTTGGTGATTAAGTCTAGTGTCTTTGTAAAGTTAATTATTTTATTTACGAACAGTTCCCTAAATTTAGGTCTCATTCCCCTAAGGACGACAGCGTCTACAACTCTTTTAAATAGTTAGTTTTTGGATATTGTAAAGGTTGGTTTTTTGAGGAAAGAATAGCAATACAACATACTGATTGGACCCATTTTATGCACAGATTAAAGCTCTCTACCTGGTGAACATAATCTTGATGACAGTGTTTCTTTCAACTCTTCATGTGTTTTCATTCTTATCTTGAATACAATTTTTTATTTGTGCAACGTACATTTCATTTCCTTTCATCTATTGTATGACTTATTTTTACTGATATGAAACCTGTCAAACAACTAATTCTTTGGTAAAGATTTGTTTTCTGCAACCTGTGGGAGTTATTTTGTTTTGATACATGTTTGATTTCTTCAAATGATATTTTAAGTATTGAACTTCTTGCACCAGATTATTCATTGAGTAGTTTTTTGTTTCTCTCTATTTTCTATTATTTCACTGGTATGTCATTAGTGTGCCATCAACCAAGGAGGGCCCTCATCCATATCATTCTTCCAACCCAACCTTGCATTTGTATTAATAGAATAAACCTCTGACCAACCAAAAAAAACTTAAAGAAGCAATCATTCTAAACTGATAAGTGGCCTAGATTTTCCCTTTAGCAGTCAGGTGGAGACCTTAGGACCAACATCTTCTGGCATCATTGCCGTGGAACGGAGTAACGAAATATATTTCCCTGGGAGAATGAAAAATGATAAGATCTGATCTTTGATGGTGAACAAAGACCATACACATTTAGACTGTATATCATTCACCTAGTGACTCCATGGTAAAAGAATCCAGTGGCGACTCCACACTTTTAAGAAGTCATAGTTTCAGATGGAAGCCATCTTGGCTCGAAGGATTTCTCCTTTAAATTTATCTTTCATTCCTAGCTTTCCAAATGTTGTTCCTGTTTCTCCAATAGTTGTTCCTACTATAGATGAGTGGGGTGATTTTTTTCCTAGATTTAGAGAACATAGAGATGAAAACCATGCTGAGCATTTTCTTGAGTTTCATGATCCCATGCATCAGTGGGGAATATATCATGAGGATGTACTAATGAAGATGTTCATGTACTCATGTTAGCATATATTTAACAGAGAGCGCATGCTTGTATGCTTGTCATTAATGGCAAGTACAATAATGAAGATGGAATGAGTACAGAAAGTATGTAATAGATGGGCATTATGAGAAGATGCTGCAGAGAAGATTTGAATAAGCTCAGAAGAGATAGTGTAGAGGATTGTTGGCATATCATCGATGGAAAGATCAGAGTAAGTGGAACAAAGTAAGCTCAGGAGGAGAAGCATTTTCTGATCGTTGGATCCCATTTAAAATTCTCGAAAGAAGGAGGACCGTCAGATCTGTTAGTAGACAAGAAGAACGCGTAGAAGAGGAGGACAGATCTCAGGCATCAGATCTGAGCACCAGACTCAACCATCATTGGATCATGAAGAATCCACACGATCTTTAAAAGTGCAAGGTGAAGCGATTTTGCAAAATCCCGAAATCCTGATGCAGACACAATGAAGACTTGCGAAATCACGAAAAGATCCTGACCATCAATACACCAAAAGGCGTGGACCATTGATCTAAGCTTCATTTCAGAGTTTCGCCTATCGCGACTTGGAGTGACAAGAACCTCCATCGAAGGAATCGTGAGATGCGAATTCACGAAGAGATCTGGACTGTCAATACACCAAAAGATGTGGACCGTTGATCTGAGCTCCATCTCGCAGTCTCGCTTATCACAACTTTGAGTGAAAATAATCTCCATATAAGAAACCGCAAGATGCAAATTCATGATGAGATTTAGATTGTAGATTCATCAAGATTGTGGACCATTGATCTCAGCTCCATCTTGGAGTCTCACCTATCGCGACTTTGAGCAACGAGAATATCCATCTAAGAAACCACGAGATGAGAATTCACGATGAGATCTGGACCATAGATTCATCGAGATCGTGGCTCGATGATCTCAGCTCCATCTCGAAGTCTCGCCTATTGTGACTTTGAGCGACGAGAATATCCATCTAAGAAACCATGAGATGTGAATTCATAATGAGATCTGGACCGTAGATTCATCGAGATTGTGGACCGTTGATCTCATCTCCATCTCGGAGTCTCACCTATCACAACTTGGAGTGACAAGAGTCTCCATTTAAGGAACCGTGGGATGCAAATTCATGATGAGATCTGGACCATCGATTCATCGAGCTTGTGGACCGTCGATCAGGGTCAAATAATTAAGTTCACGAAATCCCGAAATGCCAAATTGATTCTTTATTCTTAATCCAACGGTTCAAGTGAGTTTGATTATGATCGGAGGGCTACTGTTCTCTCTCACAGTTAATTCATTAGTTATGAATCATTTAGAAAAACTGATTCATGATTCTTGATCGGTTGGCATTTCAGTTTCTTAGACGTTTTTTCTTTTGCCTAAGAAGATTTGAAGTGTAACTGCTGTGGGTGTGGTGCATAAAATAAAAAGATACAGACTGTGCGTGGTTGGTTGTTCTGGATGAAAAACAAATTAAACTGTAAGAAAGGGAAAATCACAGGATGTTGTTGGTCACTATAATTGCTTAATTAATTTTAAACAACCAAGTGAAACATAAATTATCAACCCAGGGAAGTCTTTTATTTCAAAGATAACCATGCACAATATATGCTCAATTCCAAAAGCAGCTTAGTGTTGTAGTAAAGAAATTATGCTAATTATTCTTGCTGAAGCTCTGTATTAAATCACAGGAAAGTAACCTCCCTATTGTAATTCCTTGAAGATCAACCTAAGAATCCTGGATTACATTAAAATAACACTCTCAATGGGAAAGAACATCTATTCTGCAATCAGAGAACAGGACCCTTACTCTCAAACAGAGACTTCAACATTAACACTCTTTTCATGAAAACAATAATGCATAAAACAATTAACTCTATCTAACAGAAAACAAAGCGCTTAGTTCCTTTCTGTCTAAGCAGGAGCTTTGTGCCTTACTTCTATTTTAGCACACTTGTGAGGGTTGAGTTCTACAGAGAACAGGGCAGTCTGATTCCTTTCTTTCTGAGCAGGGATCCCTAACCCAACTTCTGGCTAACACACATGAAAGTCTACAGAGAACAGGATGCTTTGGCTCTTTCCTTTCTGAGTAGGAACCCTTAATCCAATCCCTGGCTAACACACTTGCAGAGGTAAAGGAAACCTATGGAAGATAGGGTGTTGTGGTTCCTTTCTGTCTGAGCAGGAACACCTTAACCAAATCCCTGGCTAGCACACTTGCAGAGGTAAAGGAAATCTACAGAAGATAAGGTGTTGTGGTTCCTTTCTGTCTGAGCAGGAACACCTTAACCAAATCCCTGGCTAGCACACTTGCAGAGGTAAAGGAAATCTACAGAAGATAAGGTGTTGTAGTTCCTTTCTGTCTGAGCAGGAACACCTTAACCAAATCTCTGGCTAGCACACTTGCAGCAGTAAATGAATTCTACAGAGGTTATGATATTCCGATCCCTTTCTGTATGAGCAAGGACCTTTAACCAATTCTCTGCTAGCCTCATAAAATCATCACACAAGATTGATAAAAAGAATTACAAATTCCATTCAATAACTAAGACAGAGTCGGTAGTGTTTCAGCAAAGCGAAATCTATGAAAAATAGTGTTTCAGCAAACGACAGTATGAACAGAAATTAACACACTTCTAACTAATGGGTGAATCTTGTGATGAAGGTGGGCCCTCCCTTCTCACAAGATTCCCCTGAACGAAGAGCTAGAGAAGGATACTCAAAGAAGTCTTATATTCATCTGTCGAAATATCACATTACAAATTGGAGAAATAGAATACGTCCCACTTCTCTGGAGTTGCTTCAATACATCAAAACTTGGATATCTCGAATGGTGATTTCCCCTGATTAAAAAGGAAATCCCTTCGATACAATCATTACAATGCATATCTCCATTCTATCCTAAGTCGGATCTTCTTTCTAAATCAGCATAGGATGTCCTAGTCTCACGCAACCGAATGTTATTGCAGGAACTGAACGGGGTATTGTTGTTACGGCTGGTGTAACAACTTCTTCTCATCGTTGCTGATGTTGTTTCAGCATCGCAATTCGCAGGTTGTTTCAGCCATGTGAATTGTGCTCTGAATGCATTGACCGCTGACTATGGCGGCTTCCTTGTGTTCAGCATCGTCGGTTCTGGCGGTTTCTTCTGTTTTTCAGCATCTGCAACTCTGGACTGTGTAATAGCTCCGTGTTTCAGCATCTTGCGACCTCGGACTGTGTAGCAGCTCCGTGTTTCAGCATCTGCGATCTCGGACTGTGTAGTAGCTCCGTGTTTCAGCATCTTCGACCTCGGACTGTGTAGCAACTCCGTGTTTCAGCATCAGTTCTGTGTTTCAGCAACGACGGCCTTGGACAGTTCTGTGTTTCAGCAATAGGTCTTGAATGCAAATCTGCAGTTTTGGACACTTATGCATTTCTAATCATTGGTTAAGTACGAGAGTGATGTAAAATATTATGCAAAACAGATTAAACATATAGTAATGAGAAGGGATGTTGTATACCTTAGAGATGATCATATAAAGTGATAGTATGAGTCTAAATGTAGGTGATCAAGAGTATAATGGTGGAAAAAAGTATAGGCAAAAAGGTACATTGTGTGGTCCTAACAGATGCGCAGTGTGAGATAAAACTTAGAGAAGAGTAACATATGTGGAATAGACTTGAAGGAGAGAAGAATGACAGAACAAGTTGAAGTAGAGTAGAATTGTAGAACAAACAAAGGAAGAGAAGAATTGCAGAATAGTTAGAAGAAGGCCAGATTTATAGAATAGAGAAGAAGTGGTAAGAATCGATTTATCTGTGTAGTTGGTTTTTTAATCATTCATTTAATATTCTGGGGTGGTTGGGAGGTTCTAGGGAGGACCATTTTCCTCAGAGGTTCAAGTGGGTTCTTGAGCACAGGGAGTTGCAGCTTCCTTCTGGTTGCAGCCAGAGAAACCAGGGTGGCAGGGTGGTGCAAGGGAGAACAAGTGTTCTCTATTATACAGGTCAGAGCCTATGTAACTGGAAGTTGGTGCTTTCATCCAGTTGGTGCTGGAACAGTAAGGGAGTTGGTGCTTCCTTCTAGTGGGTGCTAGAGAAACCAGAGAGTTGGTGCTCTCAAACAAGTTGGAGCTTGTAAAACAGAGGTAGTAGCCTCACATTGAGTTGGTGCTCAATTATAGATGATGTACAGAACTTAAAATACTGCTTATCATTTTGAAGAAGAAGAGGTTTTCTCCCTTTATGGGTTTCCTCATGAAAAACTATCTCTATGTATATCTTATGTGTGAGTGATGCTCATTATTTATATCATCTATATGTTGTATAATATTGATGGTCACTTGAAGAAAATTTAAGAATGTTTTAATAGATTTATTATTGTTTAAGCACACAGTAGCAACTGATTCACCCCCCCCCCCTCTTAGTTGTCTTAGTAATTTCAACAATTGGTATCAGAGAAGGTTCCTTTTATTCAAAGGTAGATCTGTAAGATTAAACATAACAAGTCATGAAGGGACTTTAGCCAGCAAGCCTCCTCTGTTTGATGGAACATTTTTTTCTTTTTGGAAGGTTAGAATGAGAACATATCTAATGGCTTTAGGTGCTGATGTTTGGGATGTAGTAGAGACTGGATACATAAAGCCTGTTGTGCTAGCTTCCAAGGATGATAAGTTACAATTTATCTTTAATTCTAAAGAAATGAATGCTATCTTGAATGGACTTGCAGAAGCCAAATTTGTAAAGGTGATGCACATTCAAACTGCAAAATAAATGTGGGCTAAACTTATTAGCATCTATGAAGGAAATGAGAAAGTAAAAGATGTTAAACTTCAAACATTTAGGTTGAAATTTGAACAACTAAAGATGAATGAAGATGAAACAGTTAGCAAGTATTTTTTAAGAGTTGAAGAAATTGTGAATGCCATGAAGGGTCTTGGTGAGAAGTTTGATGAATCACTCTTAGTTCATAAGATTTTAAGATCTCTGCCTGATAAATTTAATTCAAAAGTCTCTGCAATAGAAGAACTAAATGATCTTAAAACTCTGTCCATTGATCAACTCCTAGGAACTCTAAATTCATATGAAATGAGAATCAACAAAGATAAATCCAGCACTAGAGAAGCATCTTTTAAAGCAGACAAGAATACTGATTCATAATTAGATGATATTGAGGCAAAATTTGTGAGAAGGTTAAAGAAAGGATCATGAAAATATCACGAGAAGTTTCCCTTCAAATGATTTAACTGTGGTAAGATAGGTCATTTTGCATCTAAGTGTCCCCATCAGAAAAAGGACCAGAACTCTGATGATGAAAAGAAGTACAAATACAAGAAATATAATAAGAAGAAAAGTTTGGTTGCAAATAATGACAATTCCTCATAAGACACTGATAGTGACTCTTCTTGTGAAGATAAGGAAAATGACTTCATGCTTATGGCCAAAAAGGATTATGATAATAAAAGAATAGGTAGTGATGATAATGATGAAGAATTTGTGGTTGATATGGAAGGAAAACTGATCAGTGCACTGGAAGAAATTGACAGACTCAGAATTAAGAACAGAAAGAAAAAACAATTGCTGATACAGTTTGAGAAAGACAATAAACAGCTTGATGAAGAATTTGCTCTACTGAAAGTGAAATTAGAAGAGGCAAAGAAAATAGAAGACATACTAAAACAACAGTTGTCAGAGAAGAAATCTAGTTGTGAAGCCTTAGAAGAAGAGATAGTAAAAACCAGAAAAGAAATGGAGAAGTTTAAGGGATTGTATCACCAAAATCTACCAAGTATTAAAGCCTCAAAAGGATTAACCTCCATTCTAAATCAGAAAAGAAATCCAAAGTTGAAAGCTGGATTGGGATATGAAGAAGGATCAAGTAGTGATCATCCAAGTAATACAGAACCCATCAAGTTTGTCAAATCCTCAAACATTGACAACAGTCACTTTGCAGAAACAAAGAAAGAAAATCAGCCACCAAGAATCAAATTTGTAGATCAGAAAGATTATCGGTATGAAAGAAATCAACCTCCTCAAAGAAGATAGATTTTTTCAAGGTACAGAGGTTTTTTCTATGTTTATTGTTTTTTCTGCTCTAATTTTGGTCACAAAGCTATAAACTGTTCTTTAAGATTTAGATATGAACAATTAAGATATTCAATGAATAACTATCTTCCAAAACAAAGATTGAGATAGCCAAGCAACAAACAATCACAGACTATAAATCATGTGATGACTGGGAGAAGGACACATGTGAAACGCAACAACAATTATAAGGATAACAAACGTTATGATCTATTATTCAGTGAACCAGAATGTTACAATTGCCATAATTATGGACATAAAGCTGCAGACTGTCACTTAAAGAATCACAAGTCAGATTTGATCCCCACTACTGAAAATGTCAAAGTTTGGAAGAAGAAAGTAGATTACAAGTGTGGACTAGTGCTATCAGCCCAAAGAAAAAAGAATCCCTGGTATATTGACAGCGGATGCTCTAAACACATGAATGGAGACAAAAGTAAGTTTCTAACTCTAAGTGATAGAAAATCAGGGAATGTAACTTTTGGAAATGATGCACCAGAAAAGATAAAAGGTAGAGGAATTGTAAGTTTGAGTAATGGAAAAAGGAAATCTCAAGATGTGTTGTTTGTAGAAGGTTTGAAACATAATCTTCTTAGTGTCAGTCAAGTCTATGACCGAGGGTGTGAAGTTGTTTTTACCTCTAAAGACTGTAGAATAAAATCTGTGGATTCAAAAGAGCTAGTTGCAAAAGGTATAATAATAGAAAACAATGTCTATGTATTAAAAGAAGAAAAAGAAGAATGCCACTTAAGCAAATATGATGAAAGTTGGTTGTGGCATAGGAGACTTGGTCACCTAAATTTTGATCACATAATCAAACTCAGAAACAATGGGGCAGTAAAAGATCTTCCGAAGACATCAAAACCATATGACTCTGTTTGTAAACCCTGTCAGATAGGAAAACTTACTCGCACTCAGCTCAAATCTAAAAACTTTTCTTCAATATAAAAACCTCTCCATTTAGTACATATGGATCTATGTGGAACATCAAGGAAAGAAGTTACAAGAAAAGAAAATTACTTTATGTTAATTATTGATGACTATTCTAGACTAACTTGGGTTCCCTTTTTGAAAGAAAAATCTGAAGCATTTGAAAAATTCAAAGTGTTTAAGGCTCTGAATGAGAATCAAACAGGAAAAATATTAAAGGCAGTAAGGTTTGATAGAGGAGGAGATTTTAGTTCAGGGAACTTCAAAGAGTTCTGTGATAAACATGGGATCAAAAGAGAGTACACAATTCCAAGGACTCCACAGCAAAATGGAGTTGTTGAGAGG
>JZKD02S2145896.1:4540-27804 GCA_000966675.3 Picea glauca
AGTTGACAAATGATAACATTGCCTAGAAGAAGTAAATCTTTGTAAAAATTTATGTGTATTGTTTTCATGATACAGGTTATTACATCAACAGTCATTTTATTTCTTTGAAATGATAATTCCCTGTGTGTTATAAACTGCTGTACATTTTCTTAACATACCACTTAACTGATTTATTTTTGTTACAAACTGTTCATTACAGAGTTATGATTACATTCCTTATATAATGCGATATAGAGGAATGGATTGTGTGATATGGAAAAAGAAATGATAATGGAACACTCTTATCCTGCCTTTGCTCCTATTCACTGTGTTCGTTGTCTCCGAGGAATAAATTGCCTCAACCAAAAAGATCCCAAGATTTGGAGACCGTTGGTTTAAACACCACCAGTTTCCAAGAGCAAGATGTAATAGGGTTTTCAAACCCGGATTTCAGAACATCTCTGGAGCTAAGGGATACTCCAAAGAGTGGATAAAAGAGGAACTAATCAACCCTCTCATAGTCATCACCAGATTGATTACATGTGAAGATAGATATTCCATCTTTAAAGCCTATCAATTTCGATTATTAGCTCACTTTCAGTTCAATAATCCATTTAATTTTCCCTTTCACTTCTTAAAGAGTCTTGAGAAGATGTCTTCCCAAGTAAGGAAGAATGTAACTAATCCCCATAACAACTTATTTCACCATGGCCTTATCAAACTACTTGTCTTAGCTGAATTTGGGAAAACGTGGGATGAGTTCATTTACCAATTTTCAAACCCTCATATTACAATCAAGACTAGAAAGAAGACTCTTGATCTAGGGACTGTTACTCCACCCAAACCTTCATGCTCAAGCTATTCCTTTACCAGACCAAAAGTCCAAGAAACTTGTTGATACTCCTGCAACCTCATCGGGCAAGAAGACCAAGAAACCTATTGCTAACCCCCCTCTAAAAATAGTAAATACCTATTGCTAATTCATGGCACGAGGAAATTCCATATATTCGGTATGGAGGCAGTTTCCCGAGCTTAAAAAACACTAAGCACTTCCCATTTGTACAATAAACCCATGAGAAGAGGAAGTAGGATTTCTGTCAAAATTTTGTCATACTGTCTTTTTACAATGTCTTGGGATATTACATCAGCAGTTGTTATCCTAAATTATATACTGTTGACATCATTGTGTGTGTTATAAGCTTACTATGCATTTTTATGTTTATTCTATAGAAGACTTCATATACTTAATTACTCTTTGTGACAAATACAGAGCGATAACAACTGCTAAATACTTACTGCCATATGTATTACAAGCTTATGAAAAGAGGAACAGTTGTTTGAATTGTTACAGATCAATGAAAGGAAATACAAATTTTCTTTTTCACCATGCCTACCAGTATAAACCAATTCTTTTGTTAGTATTTGCCAGTTCTGTCAGTCACCAATGATCAAATTTACTCTTTCATGTGATTGATAGGGTTATTAGGTCAAATTGTTATATTTTCAAAATAAAATTCTCAAATAAATTTTAACATATCTTGGTTGTAAAATGGTCATTGGTGTGTCTAGGAGTCATTAATACTCCCTCCACTCATCCAAGGTCATAAATTTTTATCATGGTCATGTCATCATTCCTTGTCATAAATTTTCAAATGATTGTCTTGGTCAAAGTTCTACTTTAAAATTGGTTTCTGAATTAAGGAAGATGAATTTGAAAAAAGTGAAAGAGATTTTTGTCAATAATAGACCAAGAAACAAAAAACTCCTTCATTTTATGCACATGTGTTATTATTTGAGATAAATTCCCCAAATACAGTCACTATAGGAGGTTTCTTGCACATTTAGACATCTAGACTTCAAGTAAGTTTTTTAGAGGTTTGGGGAAGGAATTTGAAGTGATTGATGGTTCCGTTGTGTAGAAGACATCATACAATTTCCAACCATACCACTTTCAGCCCAAAAATACTCTAGGAAGGCCTCCAAAAACCCTCTCAAAGACCACACCGTGTTTCTGCTGAGAGCACGCTACGCTTATGTAATTTTTGAGTAACCAACTTCAAGATTGGATTATGAACAAAAGGGAAATTATTTTTGAAACCTGGAGGAGGTTTATGTTCATAAAATGCCCAAAAACAAAAACCTCTCTCAGTTTATACACAGGTGTTACTTTATTGTAGTTACAGGTGTCACTTTGATACCTAATTTTCACAAATTTGCCAAGCCAAAATTGTTGCGCTTCTGGGAAATCACTTTTGGAACTAATTTTGCAGAGGTACAATTGATGTTTTGCATAGTTTAAAGGATAAAGGGTATAATATACATCTCAAGGCTTCCTCACATGTCACCAACAGCCTCCAAAAACTCCAAACCCTCCAGTTCAAACTTAGAGAGCATGAAACATTGAGTCATCATTTACGCCATGATAACGTTGTCCTACAAGCCAAGATGAATTCTATACAGCGTTGGGTTGATGATATGAATGCCACCAATAATAGTCTCTGGATGAAATTGAAACATCACAAAAGGCCCAAGACAAAATCCCTCGAGCAAGAGCGAGAAGCTCCTAAAGCTAATCCACCCCCTCCTTCGCAAGTCTAGTCATGTTGGGCGATTCATTTTTGTTTGCAGTGGGACCTGCAAAATCTTAGGTGTGGGGGTAATGTTGGGCCCGTGATATGACCGATTTTATGATGTTAATTAGATCCTTTTTTTTGAATGTGTATATGTGTTTTCATTTTTTGAAGAAGTTTTTGAAGAGATTTTGTGTCAAAACGCTATGATCCACACTAGGTATGCATAATTCATGTTTTGCAATGATTTTGAGTTTAAATCAGTATGTTTTATGATCCCAAGAGACTAATTCATGTTTTTTATATCACAGGGAAAAATCACATCTTGTTTTTTCTTCCGTCACTCAGTTCGGTACTCCATCCAGCACTCAGTCCGGTACTCCATCCAATACTCTGTCCGGCACTCTGTCCTGCACAAAAACGATGGGTGATTTGGCGGTTATGGTATTGGCGGCTAGTGATGGGAGAATCAAAGACATGGGTTTTTCTCGTGTTCATGGCCTCCAACTATTGTAATCTTGACAACTCGATTTGGTTTGTTATGTTGGGCGATTATTGGCTCACCTCATTTTGGGAGTTAGGGCATCTTAAATGCAATTTAGTGTTTTTAGAAGAGGATCGACCCTCCAGTGGTTGACCTCTCAACTTGTAAAAACTATAAATACCACCAGTAGTGGCAAAACTAGAGGAAGAATTTTAAGAAGACATTTTTATTGTGTAATTGAGACATCTCTGTAAATTTATGATTAGACTGTGTTTTTTAATGAATAACAGTGCCATGTTGATTCTCTGATCGCAATTTCGTGTTGAGAAGTTGCCTAGACCTCCTGGGGGGGCACCAATGATCTAGGTAATTGTTCTCGTTAGTGTAGATTTATAATTTTTCAGTTTCCTTTCTCAGTTTTCAAAATCATTTTTTATTATGTCAAATTCCCAATTTCGATTGCTTGCTTTGTGTTTATTTTAGTTGCAGAATTGTGTATCTAATTCCTCCTTATTTTAATTGCAGATTGTTTTCTGAGTTAATGCTAATGAATGTGTTTTGTTGCAGGTTGCTTATGAAGAATAGTTAATATGCCATGTCTTTCTAACTAAATAGGAAATAATCTTAAGCTTAAGTTACTAACCCCTGTGTGATTAGATAATAGTTAAAATTTTTGTATGCTGAAATAGAACAGTTAGAAGTTAAAACAAAGTATGAAGATAATGGTTTCTTTGGAAAGGGTTCGATGGATGGACAGTTTCTAGTTTTAATTCTCAGTTGCTTATCTAGATTTTCTCAATTAGTTTGCTTATTTTCATATGCTGGAATAGTGTTTAATTTTTGTTTTATGAATATTTCCTCTTTTGCAATTTGAATTGTTAGAATAGAATTAGTTCAGTGTATTTTCATGCCATTTCCTTTTCTAGATTTAGGTTGCAGTTTAAATTCAAAGTTGATTATTGAATTTAGATTTCAGTTATGAATCTTAGTATGAATTTGCTTAATTAGTATAGAATGCAATAGAATTTCATAGAGTAGAAGATAGTTTCTTTGCTTTCATAGATTAGAAGATAGTTATGAATCTTAGTATGAATTTGCTTAATTAGTATAGAATGCAATAGAATTTCATAGAGTAGAAGATAGTTTCTTTTCTTTCATAGATTAGAAGATAGTTTCCTTTCCTTTATAGGATCGATGGTATTTTTGCTTTGGTAGATTAAGGAATAGTTTGCTTATCGTAGGTTAATGATTAGTTGTTATTTACTTTCATTGTCATGATGCTTTCAATTCAGTATATTTCCTTTCATAAATTAGAAGTAGTTGTGAAGTTTAACTTAAGAATAGAGTTCATTTGCATCTTAGCTTAATTAGTTGCTTATGGAGTAATATTAGTTAGTTTACTTGATGTAGAAGTTATCATAGGTTAGTTAATTATTTACTTTCTTGTTTACTTGCTTTAATAGAGTAGTTGCTTACTTGTCTATTTTTCTTTGATAGGGTAGTTACTTGTCTATTTATTTCCTTTCATAGAATAGTTGCTTATTGAATTTGAGTAGGTTAATTGAAGTAGTTTGTTGTTGTTATTGCTTATTAGGTAGATAGTTTTCTTTTTCTTATTGTCATGATTGAACTAGTTTTCTTTAAGTCAGGTTTTCATTTGCTTTCTTAGAACTATCCATCGATCCATTGTTAAAAGTTACTTAGGGTAAATAGTTTAAGTTTCTTAAGTAGGGTTTGATCATTAATAGTCTTTGCTTGAATAGATTAGTTCTCAGATAGCTATTTCCTTAGTTAGACTATACTACCTCCAGCCTTTCTACCTTGGTATATATATTTCCACAACTCTAAGTTTACTTACTCCAGGTTGAAAATATAATTCAGGGTTTTTAGTGTGTTTTTAGTGCATATAGAACACCCATCAATGTTGATACTCTCTTATAAGTTCAACCTCTAGTTCCTTAATAAATATCACCCCTCTTATTTGGTTGAGTGCTGAATCAATGTTGCGGTTCTCATGTTCAAATGAGAAAGTGACTATAAAATTTTGTTGTAATGTTGTCCTTTCTACAGTGCCTCTGTGCAGTTCCTGGTCTACATACCAGTTTTCTGGAATTCCTTCTAGTGTATGAATAAAGTGATGAGGCCATTCTTCTAGTGGTGTCATTTTCCATAGCGTTCTGAACTTCTCCAAGTNTATCCATCGATCCATTGTTAAAAGTTACTTAGGGTAAATAGTTTAAGTTTCTTAAGTAGGGTTTGATCATTAATAGTATTTGCTTGAATAGATTAGTTCTCAGATAGCTATTTCCTTAGTTAGACTATACTACCTCCAGCCTTTCTACCTTGGTATATATATTGCCACAACTCTAAGTTTACTTACTCCAGGTTGAAAATTTAATTCAGGGTTTTTAGTGTGTTTTTAGTGCATATATAACACCCATCAATGTTGATACTCTCTTATAAGTTCAACCTCTAGTTCCTTAATAAATATCACCCCTCTTATTTGGTTGAGTGTTGAATCAATGTTGGGGTTCTCATGTTCAAATGAGAAAGTGACTATAAAATTTTGTTGTAATGTTGTCCTTTCTACAGTGCCTCTATGCAGTTCCTGGTCTACATACCAGTTTTCTGGAATTCCTTCTAGTGTATGAATAAAGTGATGAGGCCATTCTTCTAGTGGTGTCATTTTCCATAGCGTTCTGAACTTCTCCAAGTGTTCTTTTGTTGTCCCCTTTCCATTATACCTATGAAGTTCATTGCTTCCTTATTCTGCATCGAATCTAATGTGAAATAATTGCTTACATTGGTACCAATCCTTGACTGCCTCTTTGTGTGCACCCCACCATATTGCAGGTGTTTCCTTGAGTGCTATGTTTAGAGCTAAGAGCCTATGATTTTCTAACACTTCATCTTTGTATCTTGTTAGGAATTCTTCAAATTAATTCACCCCATGAAAACTGGGATGTTCTCTTATCTCTGTACCTACCCATATTACTCTGTGGTCTATTCTTGTGCACCTTCTTGTGGATACTTCATGGTATCTCTGCTGCCAATTCTCCAACACTGTATTTGAGTCTGAAGGGCACGATGTGATGCTTCTCCAACTGAGTACCCCATATGCATTTGGATTCACATAATATTCTTCTTGCGCGGTGGTTCTGTATAACTAGTTGATTTCATTTAGGTCTAAGAAAGTGGGTTCTACAAACCTTTCTCCTTCTTATGGGTCTAGTGGCGCAACAACTCTGTACTATCCTCACTCGAATTCCATCTTCCTTTTCTTCAAATTGATTATGGCCTAGTTGTAAAACGCCCAATCCAATCCAAGCAATGTTGGATAAGGTGTTGTGCCATCCACTATTTCTATCACTTCAAAATTGGATTTAGTGCACACTCCATCCAGATCTACTGTCACACCCTTTAGCCTTCCAATTGATAGAACCCTGTGTTGATTTGCTAGTTTCATTTGAACAGGTGAATATCCTAATGTCGGCTCTCCCATACATTTCCATGTCTTCTTGGGTAACACATTTGCTTTAGAGCCTAAATCCAGTAAAATATCCCCCATGTTGAAATATCCAATGTTGGCATTGAGTCCGAGCTCTCTACTTGTCCTCTTCCTTGTATGCAAGTGATTAACTATTTTTTTTCTCTAGCTTTCCCTCTACGTATGTGTTAAATATTTCTAAGATGTTTTGTAATACTTTAATAAATGATGGATCGTTTAGTAGTTTAACACAAGTTTGCAGAAAATCCTTAATGGTACTTAGTTGTCCTAAGGGATGTTATTCATTAGTGTGATCCAACGATGAAGGCATCTCGTACATTGGTACATCATGAGTATGTTGTGCATTTGATGTAGATGCAATGTCTAGTTTCAAGAATTCTTGTCTGGATTTCTTGAATAGATCCTTTTCGTTCTGTGCATCAAACTGCTTATGTGGTTCAACATTCTTCTTCACCCATTGGTGTTGTGTTGGATCTTGTCTTACTGCATCATCTCCTATTTTATCTCCTCCATGCGTAACTATGTTGATATTTATTCCATCATCCCTTGCTTCGGCATAAATCCATTGAACATTCTGATTGTTCTAATTCCTCTTTTCTTGGATCTTCCCAAATAGTGTCAGAGAGTCTTCTATGCCATGATCTGATGTGCGACAATACATACATGTCGCAGGTGGAAGTGTACATTCTCTTGCATAGTGTCCTGGTTGTTGATAGTTATGGAATACCACCAGTCTTCTGCCTCTTCGAAAGCCTCCTCTACCTCGTTCTCCACCTTTATATCCAACTCAATTTCCTCGTGGGGCGTTGTACTAAGGCACCTGATTGTACTGTGCAAGATTTTATTGTGTCTGTGCGGTATTGTATTGTGGTTGCGCAATGTTATATTGTTGTGACACAGTGTTATATGGGGCTGGTACTTGGTTGAACTATGGTGCAAATTTCCCTATCATCATTTCTTCCTGCACCCTATAGGTTTTTGATGTTCTTTCCCTAATCAGCTCCATTGTCCAACAATCTTTGTCATCATGGCCTACTAACTTGAAAAAGTTGCAATATGAACTCTTAGGCACTATATAGTATTTTTGTATCATTGGACAATGATATGGATCATGCCCCTGTGTCTTACATATCTCATACCATAGTCCTCCTATCGGGAAAGGGTTTGGCAGTCATGTTTCCATGTACTGCGCGAATGTTGGGCACTCATTCTTATGATGTCCTTCTATCCTACATATGGTACACCAAACAATTTTTCTTTTGTCCTTACTTATGTTCTGTTTCAGTTGAAATTTTAAATTCTTTAGATCCTCTTTCAACTCCTCTATTGATGGTTCTGTCTTATGATATTGGTTCTCTTTTAGTTGTAAGGCTGCCTGCAGAGCCTCTTCCTGAGTTTGAAACTTTTGTTGTCTCAAAGAGAATTTAATGTGTGGTAGTATGGAATTTACAAATAGATGTCTATGCTGCATATCTGTCATGACATACTTCAGCTTTCCCTTCAATCGTTTGAATCTTCGGTCAATCTCCCAAAAAAATTCTCCTAGTTTTTGTTTGATCTCTATAATCTCATTCATGCACTGATCTTCTAAGATAGGCTTCTGGAATTCATTTATCAACAACTTATTGATATCCACAATCATTCTAGTTGTTCTTGGTGGATTGTTTACAACTAAGCTCATGTACCAATCCAGTGCATGGTCTCTTAGTGTGATAGCTAACTGTGCAAGTTTTGTATCCTCATTTGTGATCTGCTTTTCTTCCTAGATATTTTCATAGATGAACAACTGCTTCTTAGGGTCCTTCAATTCCTCTCCCTTTAATTATAGTAACCTAATGGTGGGATCATTTCCTTCCATCCTAAATGATGAACTACTATCTCCATGCGGTGTATATCCTTGACTAATGCTCCTTGAAATGGCTCCCCGAGTTGTTTCTCCTTGTGTAGATGTAATTCCTTTTTCATTTCTTCCACTGAAATTTGGTTGTCTAAATGGTGGTGTTATTTATGGTGTATTGGTCACACATGGGTTTATGGGTTATACACTGACACTGATATGGATAGGCATTTTTCCTCCAGTTCCTACCCTTGGACCTATTTTCTTCCTTTCATATGTTGCGCATAGGATTTCCTCAATCTACGCCATATCCTAGAGATCCTCTACCTCTTCTTCATCACTTTCCAAGCCTTTCTTCACAACTATGGCTCTCTTCTTATTGTTCATCTTGTATTGGTAGGGTGCTCCACTGCGCGTTCTTCCAACTATTTTTATGATCTGCTTGATCTAGTCTTCCTCCATCATGATTGGATCCAAGGCCTCATCCTTATTTCCTTTATCCATCTATTCCTCCATTTCTCCATCTCTTGTCAGTGCTCCCCCTCTTCCCCCATGCACGCAGGGAAGTTTAGTTGTCTGATGCCATTGTCATTACACCTTTGTTATACAGTAAAATCTTGATGGAAGTATACAACTATCTGATATACCTACCTCTAGGTCCCTTCAGGAACTCTTTCTCTACTGCGCTGCAAGACTTTGCAGTATCTACTGCAAATTATCTGATAAATCCTTCAACAATACCGTCTAACCATAAATCTACTACGTGTGTAAATTTATTGTCAACTTTTTGTAACTGCATTATCTTCACATAATTCCACTCTAGCTGTTTGATACAATTTTTAGGGTGGTTGTCTTTCAACCTCAATATCCACTCCTACAACACATGCAGGAAATCACAAAAAAATACTCCATGCAAGTCGCTAAATATGTACTTGTCCAAATATTTGCACAGTGTTAACTTCGGGTTTATGTTATCTTTCTACGCAAATTCCAGCTCCTTTTTTTTCAACTAGCTCTTGATCTCTTCCTTCGTTGGGTTCCATGGTCTAAACATCCCCTTTTATAATCTCATTCTTTTTAACGTTTTCCCACCATATCTAACATTCTTTTCCTGATTCTTTCGCAGATCTCATTCACTCAATCCCATTATGTTCCAGCTGGTAACAAAACCATTTGTTGGTTTACTTCCCTCTTGATACCTTTCTTGGGATGACCTAGGTTCAGGTCTATCATGGTTTCCAAAAAAACCCCTTTAAAATTATTGGCCCCATAAACCAAAAAGAAACACAATACACAAAGTGCACTACATAGTCTCACCTGAGATAATTCTATTGGTGGTTGCAACGCTTAGGTGCTTTCATCCTGGGAATGAGTTGGGATCTGGGATTAAAATCTATGAAATTCATTTGTTACTTTAACATTTAACTTATATTGAATACACTATCATTCTTATTCAATCATGTAAAATAATAGCTCTAACTAGTCATTCACACATTTGTCTAACATATAATCATTGACAGTGATGGAAATACACAATATTCAATCACATAACACATGATCTACCATGGTTCATCCCTCCTGGGCTACGTCCACAAAGATTTGGTTGATTTTCTTTTTTATTATGGTGTTTCCAAAACTATAGCGCCACGCACATTACAATTCTCCATCAACCAAGTCGATATCTACAATGAGGCGAACTAGATCACACCAGGATCCTCATCCTGTGATATAACCCTCAATATCTACCTTATTTCCTCTCCTCAACTCAACATCTTACAAAACAAATCGAATTTATAGTCATTCCGTCTTCGAATGACATAGTAACAATGACCAACCAACAACAACAACTACATGACCTCAACCTCCTAGGTACCTACTTATACATGTTTTTGGCTTACCAATCATTACATATTCTTCCCAAAACCCTAACTCTAGCATGGCTAGGTCTTCTTGCATGTGTGACTTGCATGCTTTCCTCTTCTACATGCACATCTGTCTTGCACATGATGATTTTCCTACATGTGTGTCTGCCTTACGCATACTGCTTTTCCTGCATGCACATCTGCCTTACACATGTTGCTTTTCCTAAAAAATGGGCTTGTGCCCAACAGATTCACCCAAGAGGCTCACACCTATGCCCTTTTAGGTCTCCAAGTGGGCTCTCTTGAAATCATTAGCTCTCATAGGATGGAAAAAATGTTGAATAAAGGCCACCATGGTGTGATTTCTCAATTTCATGCCATCCAGGTCATTGATCATGCCTCTCTGGTAGTCCCTCCTAGCCTACAACTAATCTTGGACAAGTACCCTAGGGTATTTGAAATTATAATAGAATTACCTCCTTCCAAGGGTGAGCATGATCATAACATCCCTCTCCTACCAGGCAGCCAAACCCCCAATGTACATTCTTATAGGTATCCATTTAATCAAAAAAATGAAATATAAAATATGGTCCAAGAATTACTAGAGGCGGGGGTAATTCGCCCAGTATCAACCCATATTCTTCTCCTGTGGTGATGGTCTTAAAAAAATAAGGTACTTGGTGCATGTGTCTTGATTTTTGTGCCTTGAATAAATTGATCATCAAAGATAAGTTTCCCATTCCCCTCATTGATGATTTGTTGGATGAAATCCAAGGTGCTTGTGTCTTCACCAAATTAGACCTTCGCTACGGCTATCACTAGATTCGGATGAAGGAGGAAAATATTCCAAAGACTGCTTTCAGAACTCATGAAGGACATTATGAATTCTTGGTCATGCCTTTTGGCCTTTGCAATGCCCCCTCCACCTTCCAAAGTCTCATGAGTAAAATATTGAAACCTTACCTTTGGAATTTTTTCTTGGTTTTCTTTAATGACATCCTCATTTGCAACCACACTTGGGATAACCACATTCTTCATGTGGACAAATTCCTTCACCCGATGAAGGACAACCAATTGTTTTTCAAAAATACCAAATGTTCCTTTGGAGCCAACAAAGTGGAATACTTGGGACACATTGTGGGTCGAGATGGGGTAAAAGTGGACCCCAAAAAGATACAATCTATGCATGAGTGGCCGCAACCCATGACCTTAAAGTTCCTAAGGGGTTTTCTAGGTCTCATAGGATATTACAGGAAATGTGTCCACCATTATGGAAAAATTGCTAAGCCCTTAACCGACCTTCTTAAGAAGAATGCATTTCATTGGATACCTGTTGTTGAGCAAGCTTTCATAGAATTAAAGAGGGCCATGTGAACTATGTTAGGGTCCTATAAATTATAGGAATTATGATTATTCAGTTTCTATCTGTTGTTTCTCTCATGACGAAGGATCCTAGCTTGACTGGTTTCCTCGGATGACTTTGCCTCTCCCGCCATCCATTTTACCCAATCCTTCATTCACTTCTGCGTCACTCACTCCCCTGTCCATTACCATACTCTAGGCCACGTCTCATCCACCATTCATTTGATTACACCATCCACTTCATCATCCCCCCCCGCTACTTTCATCCCTGCATGAAATGATGTTAGGTAACTAGGCTTAAACTAACATTAGATAACCTAGGATAATTAATAATAAAGATTAATTCGTTAGGTTAATGTTGTTAATACTTATTAATTAGATTAAGTGTAATTAGGTTAGTGTAATAATAATAATGTTAATAATAAATTAAAAAAAAAATTTAAATAAGCATTAATACAAATATTATCAAAATTAAAAGTTAAAAATAATAAAAATAAAATTAGAAACATAATTAATAAACTAAACAAATTAAATAAAACAACATAATAAAAATTAAAACAAATAATAAATACATATAAAACAAAACTAAATAATAAAAAGATTAAAACATAAAAATTAAAACAATAAAAAACGAAACATTAAAAATAAAACAAATAACAATAAAATAAAACAACAAATAAAAATTAAAATGTAAAACAAAATAAAACAAAAATCAAATAAAAAACAAAACAAAATTAAAAAAAAGTTTAATTAAAAAAAAATAAACCATTTAATAAAACAAATAAACTATCCTAAATCATGTACTCCATACACTCAAATATCCCAAAACAAATCAAATCAACATGTAATGTATTTCGGACCCCCCTGTCATCCAAACTTTAACGAGAGGGGGGGTCTGAAAAGTGGTTTTGAATCCTTCCACTTGTCACCTCCCTATCATTTCAGACCCCCCCTAAAACTACTTACCACCCTACCCCCCAAAAAACCAATTTTCCCTCTTCGAAAACCACATTTCCCCAATTCAAAAACCATTTTTTTCCCATTTCGACTAGTCATTTTTCGAGAAGATTTCTAGGCAAACCAAGATGAAATTTGAGAAACCGAAAGAGGTTTTTTCTTAGCACGGGAAAAATAAAAATAAACTCTCCCATATTTCTCATATATGTTACAAATTGGGAGAATCGAGAGCATCTTTGAGCCCTATTTTTCGAGATTCAGGATTATCCTGTTTGAGACATCTTTTTCAAACCCATATCCCGGACAACTAGAGATGAATTTCAAAAAATCGAGAGAGGTTTTTGCTCAGAACAAGATGATATACAAAAAACACCCCCGGATTTTACACAACAATCTCATATTGATATATTCAAAGAGATCAATGGACCCTATTTTTAAGAATTTTGGGAGGAAAAAAGTCAAAAGGATGGATGGAAAAGAGATCGGATTCAAAGGCACATACCACCCACAGATCCCATCAAAATAGTGCCAGATCTATGAATGAATCTCAACAAACCTCTATGATTGTAATAGTTAGTTTAGATCTTCCTAAAATAAATCCTGATCTGGTATGACAGGATAGCTTGTAAATAAGTCTATATATACTTCACCTTTTGAATTATTCGGGGGAATTGGTAGGAAGAATGGAGATAATATTTTAAAGCAATCGACCGAGACCATTTGATTCAGATTTCCAGTAATACAGTGCGACAATTGTGGGATTCTTGCGACAAATTTCATTGGTGAAGTGTATCTTTCTCTGTAAATTTGTTTTTCCTGTTATCACCATTGTTTGTTTTCTGAAGTATTCCAAGAAGATAAGAGACCATTTTTTTTTTTAATGTACACTCTCTCTCCGTCTTAGGAATAGATTTTATGTTTTCCACTGAATATTGAAAACATAATTCTTGATTGCTCTATTTTTAATTAGATTTCTGAACATTTCATTTCCCTACATATCATAATCCTTGAAGATCCAATGAATTTGTATACCATTCCCTACAATATTATCCTGTTAGACCTGGTTTTTCATCAATTTTGAACTGTGACTCCATTTTCCCAATGGCCCATATTCACTGTTCCAGCCAAACAATTCAAAAACCAAACCCTGTACTATCATAACTAGCCTAAAATTCTCAGCAAACAAAGCTAAATCTTATAGAGAGATCCCTATCTGAGTCTAGGAGGGATATATCCTAGACTCCAAAGTGGTTTTGTGGTTACCTCTTTCAAATTCTTCCTCAGCCTAAGAAATTACAGAGTGCTAACATAGTAGCAATTCATGAATTCAACAAAATCTTTGTGGTGGAATCAAACACTTTTGTAATTGGTATAGGCACATTGCTCACACAAGATGGTCAACCTTTGGCCTTTAATATCCAAGAGTTGAGTGACTACAATATGGGTAGGTCTACGTATGAAAAACAAATGATGGCCATTCTCCATACGGTGCACACATGGTGGCCATATCTTTTGGGGTGTCATTTTTAGATCAAAATAGATCACCATATTTTGAAGTATTTTTTGGAGCAACGATTATCCTCCCCAAAACAAAACAAGTGGTTGACCAAAATGTTGGGTTATGATTATGAAATCATATATAAAAATGGAAAATACAATATAATAACCAATGCATTGTCAAGACAACATGAGGAGGACGCCTCCCTCTTTTCCTTATACTTACAGATCCCTAATTGGATTGAAGACATACACAAAGAGTGGCTAACACACCCGACTATCTCCAGGTTAATTTAGTGCCTTCAGGAGGACCCTAATCCTCCCATCGGATACACTTGGAAGGGAAATATTATCAGATATAAGGATCACCTGGTTCTTTTGCCCTCTTCAACACTCAAGCCATGACTCTTAAATGAGTTGCACTCATCATCTATTGCGGGTCAGTCGGGCTTCCAAAATACCTATGCTCATGCTTGTAATTATTTTTTCTAGGTAGGAATGAAGAAGGATATCCTTCACTTTTTCATTGAATGTGAGGTGTGCTAACGTAATAAAGTTGAAACTATCAAGTCTCTAGGAGCCCTACAACCCCTACCCATTCTAGCTTATATGTGGACATACATCTCCATGGAATTTATAGTGGTCCTTCCTAAAACTGGGAAAAAGTCCTTCATCATGGTGGTGGTTGATCTCCTCTCCATGTATGCTCATTTTTGTGCCTTACCCCACCCTTTCACACCGAATCTAGTTTCACAGGTTTTCCTTGATCATATTTTCAAGTTACCTGGCATGCCCACTTCTATTGTCTCTGGTCATGACCCAACTTTCACCAACACATTTGGGAAAGAGTTGTTTAAATTGAAGGGAACCCAATTGAACATGAGCACAACTAATCACCCCTAGTCTGATGGCCAAATGGAAGTGGTCAAAAAATGTTTGGAAACCTACTTGCAATGTTTTTCTTTGAACAAACAACACTACTGGGTG
This sequence comes from Picea glauca, assembly GCA_000966675.3. Lineage (NCBI taxonomy): Eukaryota > Viridiplantae > Streptophyta > Pinopsida > Pinales > Pinaceae > Picea > Picea glauca. The sequence continues at coordinate 19,584 of JZKD02S2145896.1, forward strand.
CAATGGATTCCCTTGGAAGAACTGTGGTACAATACTTCCTATCATACGACCACTAAAATGACCTGATATGAAGTAGTGTATGGCCAATTCCCACCTACAGTCACTACCTATATTCTAGGAACACCAAAGGTCCACTCTATTAGAACACTGCTGCAAGGCCAAAGAACCACCCTCGCAGATCTAAAGAATAACCTCCACGTGGCCCAAAATTGTATGAAGAACCAAGAGGACCAACATAATTTAGAAAAGGGGTTTTCAGGAAGGTGATCATGTGTTTCTCAGGCTCCAACCTTAAAAAAAACATCTCTAAAATCCCATGGACATTAAAAGTTGAAACACAAATTGTATGGTCCCTACCAGATCATCAAGCGTATTGGTTCAATGGCTCACAAAATTTCCCTTCCAACTATTTCCAAAATCCATATGATGTTCCATGTTTCCTATCTGAAGAAAGTGGTCAGAAATAATTGTAGGGTCCAACCCATCCTTCCAGAATTAGATGAAGAATGCTCCCTTTGGCTCCAACCAGAAGTAGTCCTCAATACCCATGAACATCAGTTTCGTAGAAGAACTATCAAGGAAATGTTGATCAAGTGGAAGGAGACATCACCAGAGGACGCGACTTGGGAACCATCAACCATACTCCAACAGTTTCTACACCTTCAACATTTTGAAGGGGGAGAGCATGTTAGAATCCTATCCTAAATCCACTATATTATTTACTATTGTTATAAAAAAATTCTACATCCATCTAAAACTACATTAATTCGTTGCATACACTTATCTAAAGGTGGCCTAACTTGTTCAAAAATATATCCTAGCATTTGGATAATCTTGTACTTGATGAATTCTTACTTTTCATGTTGAGTTGATACATTTCTAAGCACTAATCATTGCTACTGTTATCAATTGTTGATTTATGTTATAAGACTAGTTTACCACTGCAATTTGCAACAACTATATCAATCTAATTCTTCCAGTGTCTAAAAGAGGTCTTTATTGCATACTTTAGCTTCAAAGTTGTTATATACATGCTGCAAAGTGTTCATGTTTCGGGAAGGTACAAAAAACTACATCACAAACTCTCTTTCCTAGACCTATTTCAAAAAACTCGGTGATCAAGATAAGGGGTGGTAGGCTTGGCTAATAAATTTTCTATTTGATCCTTCGAGGTCAACAGGGAAGCCTTCCTTGTGGTGGACCTCTTGAATCACTAAAAATAGGTAATATCCTACTAAGGCGATAGTGGTAATTTATTCCATTGTTATGCAAGTTTTTGGGATCTTGTGGTGGGATTTTCACAAATACAAATCCTATGATAACATTTTGTCATTGTTTCTAGAGAGGATTGAAGCATTCTCTTCATGGCACATCTTTGGTAAACTTCTCTCGAAGACCTTATCATACAAGTTTACTTGGTGACTCCATTGAGGCTGGTTTCCTCACCTTCATTTGATGATCCTAGAGGGACCATCTGGAGACTGCACAAAGATCAAGGAGGTACACCAACCCTCTTAATACCTACAAGAGAAGGCTTCGTCACAACTCACTTGTAGTAACGTCCTTGTTCGATGGAAACCTTACTTTATCTACAATGGTTAAAAAACAATGTGTATACAATATCTTCAAGCCTTTAGACATGTATATTATCCCAGGATACCCTTGAAAAATACCTCCTAAGTTTGAAAAGTGGTTGTCCAAGTTTTCTGACAATGATGTGACTATTGTCGAAGAGAATTTGGATAACTTTTGGGCCTTTTCCCAACTTAATCCTGTGAGTGATGATGATAAATATGTGGTGATAAAACTCTTCTCATCCACTTTCATCGATGATGCTAGGAGTGTTGGAAATATTGTTGTCATTGATTTCAAATACAGGGGGAGCCTACAAATATCCAAGATAAATATTATAAGCCTAAAAATGTCCAAGACAAAGATTACAATATGGATATTGTTGAAAGTATTACTATTTGATTTTTGATGGTTAGTTTGGATACCCTATATTTGAAGGTATTTTTACTTTACATACCTACCTCAAATGGGAGCACAAGTTGTATGGTTGGAAATATTATTCTAAGACATTTCCAATGGTATATGGAATTCATTCTAACTCCCTAGGAATGGGGAGATATGAAGTTTTTCGTCCAACAATCCAACCAAAAAATTGAGGTTGACTCAGCTAGTATTTACAGGCCGGCCTAGAAAGTGGGGAAAAAAATATTGTAAATACAAGATATATGTGCACATTTGTAGAGAAACCAAGCAAGAGATCAAGTTTGAAGTGCACATAAGTGATATGAGGTGCACTAAAGGTATCAAGGTGTTTTTGTTTTTTTATCTAAAGGTGTGAAAGAGAATTCTAAAGGATTTTCTTAGGGTCTTTCTTGTTTTCAAGGTACACTATTATGATGTTGGCGTCACAGTGATGCTATAGTGTGAACTATTATGAGTTTGTGATGTTACCATTATTGTGATGCTTCCATATGCACTATTCTGATGTTTTCGTGTGCACTATTATGAGGTTGTGATGTTTCCGTTAGGGATTATATTTTGGAATGATGCTATAAAGATGGCTAGGGAATGAAGGCTACTTGTGACTATGGTTTGAAGGATTGTTTGTATAATGAAGCATTTAGGTGAAGTCATAAGTATTATGTGTATGGATATTTTGGATTGGTGTCTACACATATCTTGTTTAGTTCATTCTCATGTGAGGGGATTGGTATCTCCCACAAGTTGGTGTCTACATGTCTGCTGGGTTGGTGCTCAGTTGAGGAGATTGATGTCTCTAGTAGGTTGGTGCCTACATCTTTTTGAGTTGGTGCTCAATTAAGGAGATAGGTGTATCTAGTAGGTTGGTGCCTACAATATTTTTAACAATAGGTTGGTGCCTACAATCTTTGTAACAATAGGTTGGTGCCTACATGAATTTATAAAAATTAGTTTTGTGGTTTTCTCCCGATTGAGTTTCCATGTTAAACTCTATGCATTGTGATTTGAATGTATATGTGATTATTTTTTCTCAGTTAACGAATGATTGATGATGTTTAAATAAATTAAAAAGTATCTTATATTGATTCACCCTCCCTCTCAATATAAACATAATTTCAACAGTTGGAATTAAAGTGGGTTCCTTTGGAAACAATCTAACTATTGGAAGGTATATCTCAGGACCACACATGGATGGTCAAGAATAATTCCTCTTCATATCCATGGATATAATGTCTATTGACAAATAAAATGAATATAATAATAAATAAAACTCATATTAAGAAGAAGAAGACATTGACGGGGAAGTGAATCTTGAAGAAGAACTCGTTAGTGCCTTAGAATAAATAGACAAACTCAGGGGAATGAATAAAAAATAGAAAGAGAAATTGAATAAATATGAAAAGAAAGATCATGATCTTGAAGAAACAAAGAATACAATTATCATATTGAAGACTCAACTAGAACAGACAAAAGGTATAGAAAAGGTGGTGAGAAGTCAACTGAAAGAAAATGAAGAAAAATGCAAGAAGATAGACGCTGGAATCATTTCCTTAAGAAAGGAAGTAGAGAAAACAATTGATCATTTGAATAGAATATTGAAGTTTATAAAGAGTATTTAAATCTTAGATAATATTATTAGTTTCCAAAAGTCACCATTCATCAAGACAGGTCTTGACTACGAGGAAAAACAAAAGACCCATGAGGGAGATACAAGCACCAAGGTCACAAAGCTATCATAAAAGGAAAATGAAGAAAAACGTAAAATATATTCCAATATTCTCAAAGGCTCCGTCAACAATGAAAACAACAACATGAAATGAATTGATGACCAACATAAATCAGATTCTTCCCACAAGAATGAGTTCAGAAGAGTTGTTCCACCAAGAAGAACTTTCACAAACCGGTACCAAAATCTCTTTCTTGGATATTGTTTTTCTTGCAATAATTTTGGGCATAAAACAATATATTGTAGAGTTTATGAAATAAGTGATCACGTGAGCGATAGAAATAGAGGTTATTACAAAACCTCAAAGGATGATTATGTGAGAAAAAATACCAGAAGTTCTCATGGGTTTGCTAATAGAAACTACAATTCGTTTGCTCCTCTACTTGATACTAAATGTTTTAAGTGCAATAACTATGGGAACATAGAACATGACTGTAGAAGCAACATTATAAAATATCCTAAACAAAACATGGAAGAAGATATTTTTACCAAGCATAGAGAAGAATACATCAGGGTGTTGAAGATGAAGCAAGAAGAATCGAAGAATGAAGAATGTGGACTTGCACTTTATACTCAAAATGAAGGGAACCAATGGTACATTGACAATGGATGTTCAAAACACATGACATGGAACTAGACCAAGTTTCTCACCTTGAAGGAAGAAAAATGAGGCAATGTTACTTTTGGAGATAACACTTCTGCAAGGATAATTGGAAAAGGTATTGTTAGTCTTGATAATGGAAATACTAAGACACATAATGTATTGTATGCTTAAGGGTTAATGCATAATATTCTAAGTGTCATCCAAATGTGTGATCAAGTTTACAACCTCACATTTCATTCTAAAGGGTGTGATATAAGAAAAATAGTTGCAAGAAGATTAGTGACAAATACAAACAAAACCTCAAGAGATGTATACATACTCGATAAAGTCAAAGGAGAAAAATGTTGTGTGGGAGTGTTATCTCTCCAATATCGTCAGTAAAGGGTAGCACAATCTAAAGGGGAGCATCCATTTTCCATTGATGTAAAAGGGGGGGAATTTGCTGACAGAGGAATAATTGCAGACACAAGGAGAGTTGCACACAAGGGGAGTATTACAAAATTGACTAAGGGTTTCTATCAACGACAAAGGAGGAGATCGTTGGAAATATTGTTGTCATTGATGTCAAAGACAAGGGGGATCCTAGATATGTCCAATATAAATGTTACAAGAATATAGATGTCCAAGACAAATATTTCAAGATGGAGATTGTTGAAAGTATTACTTTTGGATTTTTGATGGTCGGTTTGGATACCCTATCTTTGAATACATTTTTACTCTACATACCTAGCTCAAATTGGATAACACATTATATGGTTGGAAAAATTATCCCGAGACCTTTATAATATATGGAATTCCCTCTAAATCCATAGGAATGAGGAGATATGAATTTTTCCATCCGAAAAACCAACTAGAAAATTGTGGTTGACTCAACCAATCTTTACATGTTGGCCTAGAAACTAGGGACATAATTATTATAAATACATGATAGATGTGCACATTTGTAGAGAAACCAAGCAAGAGATAAAATCCGAGGTACACATAAGTCATATGAGGTGTGCTAATGGCGTTGGGATGTCTTTTTGGGATCTAAAGGTGTGCAAGATAAGTCTAAGGTATTTTCTTGGGTTCTTTCTTGTTCTCAAGGTGCACTATTATGATGTTGTGACATTGTTGTCAATGTGATGCTACCATGTGTACTATTATGAGGTTGTGATGTTGATGTCATTGTGATGATTCCGTGTGCATTATTCTAATGTTGTGATGTTTCCATCACTATGATGCTACCTTGTGCACTATTATGAGGTTGTGATGTTGCCGTCGTGGATTATATTATGGAATGATTCTATGAAGATGGATAGGGAATGAAGGCTACACGTGCCTAGGGTTTGAAGGATTGTATGTGGAATGAAGCATGCAAGTGAAGTCAAAATTACTCTGTATATGAAGTTATTGGATTTGTGTCTACACATATCTTGTTGAGTTGTTTCTCATGTGAGGGGATTGACGTCTCCAATAGGTTGGTTCCTACAAATATTGTAATAGTAGGTTGGTGCCTACAAGTGTTGTTGGGTTGTTGCTTAGTTGAGGATATTGGTGTCTCCAATGGGTTGGTGCCTACAATATTTGTAACAGTAGGTTGGTGCCTACATGAATTGATAAAGATATATTTTATGGTTTTATCCTGATTTTGTTTCCATGCTAAACTCTGTGCATTTTTATTTAAGTTTATAGGTGATTATTGTTTCTCAGTTAATGAATGATTGATGAATGATTAATTAAATTAAAAATTATATTATACAGATTCACCTCACCCTTTCTCAGCATACGCATAAGTTCAATAAGGAGGTGGTACAATAGTCTCCCTAGAAAAAGTATCAAGACCTGGGACCAATTTGAAGAGGCATTTATGAAAATATGGGGTGCTAAGGAAGACCCCAATTTTTTGTTGTTGTGACTTACTGAAATAAAACATATAGAGAATGAAACTATCAAAGAGTTTGATCTCAAGTTTGAAAAGTTGCTTTAGAAAATACCTAATAACCTTCACCCTGGAAAATATCATTTTATTTTCCTCTACATAAAGGACTTTCAGGGACATTTTGGGTTCATTCTTAGGGACAAGACTCCTCTTAAAGAGGCCCAAGAAGTGGTTGCAAAAATCAAGGATAATATTTCAACCTATAAGGTAGAAACTTTCTATGCTCCAAGAGCCAAGGCTGATCCCAAACCAAGAACATTACACAATGTTGAGCCCACTCAAGATGTTAGCAATCCATGGGAAGAAATGATTGAAGAAGCAATAAATGACCTCACCAAAAATCAAACCCTAATGATGAACAAGATCACTAATTTGGAGAGGGCACATGAGAAAGCCACTAAAACTCCTTTTAGGGTCCAACCTCAAAGATCAATCCAAGTGTGGAAACAAAGGGTCCCAAACAAACAAAGGGTTCCCAACACTCTAGATCCTTCAAATGTTATAAGTCAAGAAGAGACTCCTTGGTGTCTACCTTGTGGAGATTCAGATTGGTAACATGAGTGTCCAAGGAATAATGGGGAACCTGATCATATGAATGTATTTTATACCACAAACTATATCTTTGCAATATCTCCCCAAGAGTTCTTCAATATCACACTTAAACAACTTGAGGGCAAGAGAGAAGCATCCAGGAGGGATATGATGGATATCATAAACAATATGGATGAGGAATCAAGGGAGAATCTTAGGAAGAATGAATTACAAGTGTACATAAGACAGAAAAAATGTGCCTCAATCGCTTCCCAGTGACCCTAGGTTCCCTCGACCAAGGATTCCTCCACCATCTACAAATGATGCTCCTCCTAGTCCCAATTTGCTAGAGGCTAATGAAATCTAATTGAACATTGACATAAATATCATCTTGGCGAAGATAAGCATGCCCGTACCTCTAATAAAATCATTAAGATCCATTCGATAAGAAGAAAAGTTGAGAAATTCTTTAGAGTACAAGGTGAAACTATAGACCCTCCTATAATGTTGCAAGATAACCATTTCAGACCACATTATGATGAGCACCCACATTTATACATTTCCCTACAAATGAACAATAATAATTTGAACCACTGTGTGCTTTTATCAAGGGTAGGTGCAAATTTCATGTCCTTGAAAGTAATGAGACAATTAGGTTTGGAAGTTACAAGGCCTTACATAAATGTCTATGGCATTGAAACTAGGGTTATTCCCATGCATGGTGTTATAGAAAACATGAAGGTCGACCTTGACCGATATCCTAATATAGTTTTCCTGATGGACATTGTGGTCATAGATGTCCTAGATATTTGGAGAATGCTCTTGTATAGAAAGTTTGTTGCAATGTTGGGTGGTACTTTACAGATGGATTTGACTTATGCTAATATACCCATGGATGATGAAACCAATGATCACCTACCCAACCTAATGTTGATTTTTTTAGCTTCAGGCATGTATTCTCACATGACCCTAGGTTTTGGACATGTGGGAATCATTGTGGGAACCACATGACACTTTCAATTTGGTGAAAACCCCCTTGGATTTGAGTGGGGGCTTCATGGGTTGGGTGATTAGATTTGTGGGCTTGTGTTGGGGCTTCACACCCACAAGGAAAACCTAATTTGATGTTGACTTGTGGAGGGGATTCTGTGGTGACCCTTAAGGATTGTGTATAAGTCAGAGAGGTCATTGTGACATTATATATCATGTAGAGTGTGTGGAGACATGATAAAGATAGCATGAGTGAGTCTGCACTTGTGCTAGGAGGTTTGGTGATTTCAACAAAGGGAAATTCTGCTAGGGTGGAAAATCTAGCCTAGGGTTGAGAACTCTCTATATTATGTTCTTGGCAGGGAAAATCACACCGCACGTGTGGGAAAGAGAGGAAACCTCAGAAGGAAGATATTGTATGAAGTGGAGAGAGTCGTACAAAGTGTCTGTACAATTT
>JZKD02S2145907.1:25241-47407 GCA_000966675.3 Picea glauca
CCCCTTTTTGGGTTTTTGGGAATATGTAACATGAATGGGATGTCAGCCCATGGGTTTATCCATGTTTTGGCCTATTTTGTATGTATATATAGATGTCTAGGCCATATAGAGAAGTGTTGGATGATATATCTATGTGATGTAGGCTAAGTGCCAAGAGTTGGATATGTGTGATAATCGCTTTGTGCATTCTATGTAAGACTTGCAGAGCTGAGTGCAAGTCCATGTGAGAGACTGTAGAAGGCTTAGTGCTGTAATGCAAGGAAGAAGGATCTAGTGAGTTGCACAGATCTTCTGTAATGTGAAAAGTAAGGGTTTTGAGGCTCTGTGCTTGTAGCTAATTGACCGAAGACTATAAAGAAGAAGAGTTGGTGGACGTAGCCCCAGGGTGGGGGTGAACCACGTAAACCCTGTGTGATGTGCTTTGTGATTTATCTTGATATATTTACATGTTACTTGCTAAGTTCCCTGATATGTTTAGATATATATTTTTAATATTTATGCTTATGATATATGAGAATGTTATATCTGATCTAGATATTCATGCTCATTGCTTGATATGCTCATTCTGATCCATCTGTATATGCTAAGTTCTTGAATACTGTAGATTAGTGTGAATGCTGTGAAGTTCTGTATTATAAGCATAGTGGTTATTGAATTTATATTGAATAACTAATGGTGCTAAGTGATTTGTTAAGTAGTACAATCACAGATCTGTGTCCCAACTAAGGTTGCCGACACTTGAGTCCTGCAACCACCCCTACCTCTACCTTGGGTGAGACTTCATCTACTTCACAGGTGTTCCCAAAAGGGCCGATAGGTAGGTCTTTGTTGGTGCGTTGTTGTAGCATTGAACCCTGGGTCTTCCCCTATGCCAAAAAATGGTTCCGTTGTCGGGACCTGAAACTGTGATTGTTTGGAACTGAGAAAGAAGTAGCCTGGTGTGAAGAGTTGACCTAGAAGCTCTGTGCATAGACTTGTGCCCTAGTGCACAATATTCTACTTGATCCGTAAAGCTCTGTGCTAAAGAGAGAAGGTCAGATCTGAAAGAAAGAATCCTGATCTGTAGAAAGGAGGTTGGATCTAAAGAAAAGAAGCAAGATATGAATGCTTTGTGCTATAAGAAAGGAAAAAGTGGAAATTTCTGACTAAAAGAGGTAAGATCTGCAAGCTCTGTGCTCTGAGAAAGGTAAGAATAGTTAAAAGTTTTAGATCTGAAAGCTTTGTGCTTTGTAGAAGTAAGATAAGTGGAAATTTTTGTTTTTAGAATATGGATCTAGGTCTATTTAATAGAGTCTGTCCTAGTTTGAAATCTAGGTCATTGATAGATGAAATAAGATTTGATATGAGTAGATATGATAAGAATAGTGAAATATATGTTATACCTATGCAAATAAAGAATGTTTGGACTAACAAATGGATGCATGATCCTAGAAATAATTTGTTGTAGGTTATCTCCCATGATCCTAGTGCACAGTACAGAAGAAGATGGGGATCATTTAAAATGAAGAGAGGATTAACCCTCTGTTACAGTTGCAGAAGACCGGGACATCTTTCTAAGGAATTACCTGGTGGAAGACCTAGTTGTCTTTGTTGTAAATCTCTAGACCATGAAGTATTGGATTTCCCTAGAATGATTGCTAAGCTTGAAAGAATGAATATGAATCAAGAAAACCCTAAGGAAGATCCAGAACCTACAGAAGAACCTCAGAAAGAATCAGAGAAATAATTACTACAGATGAAAGAAACCCTGAATGACCATCGGCATGTCAGCTTATCAGAGATCTTCAAAGAGAAGAAATGCATTGAAGAAAGAATAGGAGACTTCGACATTGACTATGTTTTGGATTAGGAAACACAGGTGAATATTATGACAGAGAGGACCTACGAAGATATGAGAAGACCTGATATGATTCCTTCATTAGGATGAATAGGTTTATTCAGAGGAAAATTGGCAAACCTATGTGGAAGGCTCACTCGAATACCTATGACTGTCAATGGAACTTCGACAGAAGAAGCATTTGAGATTATTAAATTTATTGAATACAATGCCTCATTTACCATGTTAATAGGAAAACCTTGGATTGATAGAGATCAAGATAGATGAAAGGAAGAAGAAGAAGTTTTGGAATAGAAGAAGTAAGAGTTAAAATACTTTATGACTAGAAGGATCATGCACTTGATTGAAGAATAAGAGAGAAGATCACATATATTTAATGCTAGCAACCCAGATGTCAAAGCTAAGAGAACGATAGAGGATCTATAGAAGATTGAATTACCTATCCCAGATAAAGAAGAAGTATTATTCAGGAACCCTAGGAAAGAATTTCAACATTGCGAAGTAACTAAGACCACAGAAGATAAGAATCAGAATGATAAAAGCACTACCGAGACAAAGCTCACTGGAAAGAAGGATAGAAAGTTAAGAAAGAAGAGGGATAATACTGAAAATTTATAGGAGGTTCTATAAGAGACTTCACCGAAAGAAAAATTGCAGAATTAGAGCTTCGCTGAGATATCAGAACATTGACACACGGAACTTCGCCATGGAAAAGCAATATATCCATTGGGGATATTATAACCGTTGTGATCGAAACTTCGAACAGACATAAAAGAAATAAAGGTTTATCATCAGACTGTTGGACCATTTCATAATGGATTGAACAAGAGTTAATGAAGGATCATACCCGTTGCAAGCCAACCATTTTCAAATTACCTATTTAGCTCATCGCGCTATACATTGAGAACACTTTTGCCAATCGAGAATTCGATCCCACAGACTAAGACGAGTTCATACAATGATCATTGTGCTCTTGTTCTCTATCTCGTTAATGTTTCTGAGTTCTTCCCCAATCCCACGAATTGTTTACCCCAAGTGCTTATGTCAAAAGCATTGAGTGCTACAGAGAAAGCCGCTGAGGAATTTTTTATCGAATTGATGATAGAGGGAGGTGTGTCGGAGAAAGGAGTGTCTATAGGTGTAAAAGAATCTTCGATGAGAGGACTGGATGCCTCTCCATCCACTGCTCTAGCCAAACCATCACAACCAGCTGATGAGAAATGAACGAATCATAGAGACGATATCATGAATGCTAAGATGATTATGAGTATTCTACCTGCTTATCTATGACCTATGAGTGACGTAATAAACTGAGACAGTGTGCCTAGATATTTTGAATATGAATTGGTCACTGCGTACCTTTTGAAGGGGATGCATTCATATCAGGATAAGATCGCAGCATTGAATTTTAGTGACTTCAACCTCTGCAACAGGAAAGTGTACAATATGCTATCCCCATATAAGTATCTGACTAGAAACAAGGGAAAGAATTCAAATATCATTCCCCAGCAGTGGACCATGAACCTCGTGTAGTCCACACTGCTTAATGTAATGAAGATTCCTCACTTTGGGAGGCATCAAGAAGTGAATGCGTGCGTCAAGTTTCTGTTGTCCTGCTATCATGGAGGATACTTATGGTTGAACTACCGCATCATAGTGGATCCAACTTTGATCAATCAGATCACAGGGCTTAGCATGCAAGGCCCTGACCCATAGGATTTCTACCTTGGAAAGACCTTGGATTGCACTCTCACCCAGAGGATAAAATATACTTACGAAGATGTAGAGAAGGGCACATGAGACTACAAGGTGGCCTCTATCTAGAGAGGTGCAGTGCACCTTTCCTGTCAACTGATCACAGTCAAGCTAGTTCACAAGAACCAACCGAACCAAGTAACTGGATTCATAGTCGACCTCATAGGGAAGTGTGCAGAGGGATTATAGATGAATTTCACGAAGTACCTTGTAAACCAGCTAGAACTAGATTGTAGGGAAGCGCAATATCATGGATACAAATTCCATTTCAATTGGCTTCTTATCCTGATTGATTTCATTGCATGGGAGATGCAGGAAGGTGTGACCTTCCCAGACACCAAGCCATTTGAACCTTTGGCCACGAAGTTCAGTACACTGTGGTACTCCAGTGACATGAACAAGAAGTGGCAATCAAATGTCATCTTCCACAAGTATTATAACCAGTTGAGGATAGCCATACATTCCACACCTCGCACAATGCCGAACACACTTCACAAGTTTAGACCCTTGATGAAATTCAGCGTGGACCACCATTTCATCTATATCACTCCATGCACTGATGAGAATAAACAACAACTACAGTCATACTACAAGTTAACAAAGGATGACTTGGAGGAGATTACCAAGCAATGGTCGGCGAACCTCCTTGTTCCAAAGGACCTTGTGGAGAAATATGATGTTTATAGCCCCAAAACAGTGTCGTATACACTCAGACCTAGAAAGATAAAGAATACCAAACAGGTACATGATCTAGACAATGTATCTCTGACGACCGCTTCCATCTCAGCAGAGGAAGGAGGAGATGGCAGAGAGATAGATGACACACAAGTGGAACAAAATAAAGGTGAGGTTACATTGCCAAGAGACAAGGAGGATCCCTCAAAGAAAAGGAAGGTTTCCCCTCTGAAACCTTCTTCAAGGAAGAAAATGAAAGCAACTAGAACCAAATTTGAGACCACCCTCACTTTAGATGACTTTGAATTCATCGTCGTAACATTGCATGATGATTTTCTAGAGATAACAAAGAATCAAGAAGCTAAGCAGGAGGAGGTGTTTAGTTGGATTAAGGATGATATTTAAGGAGTGTAGAAAGAACTACAATCCATACATGTAGTATCCACTGCGCCCTTGACAGTTGGAACACCAGAACTAGGTGATGAGCTCACTCAGTTACATTGGATTGTTTCTACAGTTGAATCTCACCTTCGGAGAAACAACACAAACCACCCAGGCTTTAGCACAACTACAAAAAGACCTTCTGGAGCAGTGTAGTACTGCAAAGAAAGATAATCTTCCTCTCTAGGTCTAGTTTGATGAAGAGAAATCCCAACTGTGTACAGAAAAGGAATAGTTTCTCGTCGAGCAACTTGAAGTTAAGGAAAGGTTCAATAGAGAAATTCTCTCTATGACAGTCATCGAAGTACAGACTGAGGAACAAGTTCCATAGTAGGTGGCACAAATGGAAGAGGTAATCCAAAAGCTACAATAATTCATCACCGACTTGGAGCTCCGTGCAGTACTTGAAACCTCACAAGAGATAAGGAACCAAAGAGAAGCAACTACCCACAACACAGCTGATAGACTAAAATATCTTTCCTTGGAGTGAAAGCATCTCATTGACCAAAATTCCCAGACCTATGAAAATATCACTGCAAATTTGGAATTGCAGACATTGGAGTCGCAGCTCCAAGAAGTGAAGAAGAAAAATATATGCTACAGGCACAACTGAAAGCTCTGTCATCTATAGAAAGGATGAAGATATATCAAGAATAATGTACAACTTAACAACAGATCCATATGATTCAAATCAAAGTGATGGAAGTCACTCAACGACTTCAACCTGTGCAATATAAGGCATGTCTGTTATTTACAGAGGTTGAGATCTAAGGAGTAGAGCTAGAATAGGTCATCCTCATAGTAGAATAATGCCTAGAAGGGCCAGCGGATGACCAAGTGATCTAGGAGTTCACCGAACAAGAGGCCAACACAAAGCAGAAAGTCAAAGAAACTCAAGCCAAGCTCAAGGCGTTCGAGGTAGGACTGCTTAGACCTGAGTGACTTGGGACGAGTCATAGGTGACTGTTGGGGTCCTGTTGGCCTTTGACCAAGTTTTGGGAGATTCTTGGTCATGTTGACCTATTTTGGGACTTCGAAAGCCTGCTGAAGGAGGAGCACAAGTCAAAGTCGAGATCACGTGATCTTAGCCCCCTTTTGGGCCCCGTTTTGGGTTTTTGGGAATATGTAACGAGAATGGGATGTCAACCCATGGGTTTACCCATGTTTAGGCCTATTTTGTATGTATATATATATGTCTAGGTCATATAGAGAACGAATGGCTTATATATATATGTGATGTAGGCTAAGTGCCAAGATTTGGATCTGTGTGATCAAGACTTTATGAATTTTGTGTAAGACTTGCAGAGCTGAGTGCAAGTTCCTATGAGAGACTGTAGAAGGCTTAGTGCTGTAATTCAAGGAAGAAGGATCTAGCGAGATATGCAGATCTTCTATCCTATGCGAAGTAAGGGTTTCGAGGCTCTGTGCTTGTAACCGATTGACCGAAGAATATAAAGAGGAATATTTGGTGGATGTAGCCCCAGGGTGGGGGTGAACCATGTAAACCCTATGTGATGTGATTTGTGCTTTGTCTCGATATATTTAAATGTTACTTGCTAAGTTCTCTGATATGTTTAGATAGATCTATTTATGCTTTGTGCTTATGATATGTGATAATGTAGATCTGATCTAGATATTCATGCTCAGTGGTTGATATGCTCATTCAGATCCATTTGTATATGCTAAGTGCTTGAATACTGTAGATTAGTGTGAATGATGTGAAGTTCTATCTTATAAGCATAGTGGTTATTGACTGTATGTTGAAGAAATAACGGTGCTAAGTGATTTATTAAGTAGTACAATCATAGATTTGTGTCCCAACTAAGGTTGTAGACACTTGAGTCCTGTAACCACCCTTGGCTCTACCTCAGGTGAGACTTCATTTTCTTCGCAGGTGTTGACGAAAGGGCCGGTAGTTAGGGATTTGCTGGTGCACTGTTGTAGTGTTGAAACCTGGGTCTGCCACTGTGCCAAAATGGACCATGAATTTTTGGATTTCCCTAGAATGACTGCTAATCTTGAAAACATGAATATGGAACAAGTAGACCTTGAGAAAAGTCAAGAAACTGAGATCATGGAAGAACCCCAGAAAGAATAAGACATTGTATTGCTGCAAATGAAAGAAACCTTGAATGACCACCGAGATACTAATCTATCAAAGATCTTAAAAGAGAAAGAGAAAATAGAAGTAAGAATAAGAGACTTCGACATTGACTGTGTTCTGGATGAAGAAACATAGGTGAATGTCATGATAGAAAGAACTTGGGAAGCTGTAGGAAAGCTTGCTATGATTCCTTCATTGGGAGGAATAGGATTGTTTAGAGAAAAACTGATAAGCCTATGTGGAAGACTTACCCAGATATCTATGAGTGCTCATGGAACTTTGACAAAGGAAGATTTTGAGGTTGTTAAATTTATTGAGAAGAACGCTCCATTTTCTATGTTACTGGGAAAACCCTGGATCGAGAAGGATCAGACTAGAAGGAAAGAAGAAGAATACTTAGAGAAGAAGAAGCAAGAACTAAAATATTTCATGACTAGGAGGATCGCGCACGTGATTGAGGAACATGAGAATAGATCGAAGCTATTTAACTTGGATGTCGAAGTTGAAAGAACCCAAGAAGACTCACAAAAGATTGAAGCACCTACCCTAGATAAAGAAGAAGTATTTCCCTTGGATCTTAGGAAATAATTCTAGCAGGGCGAAGTTACTATGCCAAAAGAAGACAAGAATTAGAATGGAAAGAAGAATAATGAGATGAATTTCACCGGGAAAAAGGCTAGAAATATCAACAAGAAGAGAGAAAAGATCGAAAAGTTATATAAGGTTCCAGAGGGAACTTCATAGAAGGAAAATTTACAAAACTGGAACTTCGTTGGGATATCAAAACAACGTCACATGGAACTTCACCATGGCGAAGCAATATAGCCATTGGAAATAGTATAACCTTTAGACTAATCCCACAAATGGTTAGAATGACATTTATGGTTAGAAAACCCACCATCAGACCATTGGGATTGCACCAGAATGGGAAGAACTGAATTAATGGAAGCTTCTCACTCATTGGAGAGATCTGTTACCTAATTGTCTACTTATTTCGTCGAATATTGCATCGAGAAAACTTTTTCAAATTGTATCGGAAATAAATCGTTGGTACTGCATTGTGATTAGTAAGATCGACACCAGTTCTATTGTTTTGCACATTCATCCATCTATCCGATATAAGCATGTATGTCAGATGATATCAACACCGTGGAGAAAATCATCGAAGAATTTCTCATAGATATCATGGTCGAGAAAGTAATGTCTACAAGTATTCAAGCATCATCGATGAGAGGAGTGCAAGCCTATTCATCGATCGCTCATGGATCCAGTCCATCCCAAGTCATCATAGAAAAGAGAACCAAGCACAAAGATGATCTAGAAAATGCAAAGCTAATCCCTACCATATTTCCTGACTACATCCTACCTCTAGCCGACACGGTGAGTCATGATAGTGTGCCGAGATATTTTGAGTACACCCTGGTTACTGTGTACCTCATGAAGGCGATACACGTAATTCAAGAACAACAGGACAAGATCACAACGTTGAAGTCCAGGGAATTCAACCTAGGAGACCACAAGAACCATAGTATGCTTGTCCCATATAAATACTTGACCAGGATGAAGGGGAAGAACTCGAAAACAATCCCCTAGCCATGGACAATGAACCTCGCGCAGTCCACCCTGTTGAACGTAATGAAAATCCCACACTTTGGAAGGCACCATGAAGTTAACTCATGTGTCAAGATCCTACTTTCATGTTACCATGGAGGCTACTTATGGCTAGATCATCGCATCACAGTCGATCCGATGCTGATTTATAGGATCACCAGATTGAGTATCCAAGGACCCAACCCTCATGACTTATATCCAGAAAAAGCCATAGATCATGCGTTAGCATAGAAGATCAAGGATACCTATAATGATGTTGAGAAGGGGACACGAGGCTACAAGGTAGCTTCCATACAGAATGGCGCAGTGCACCTAGCATGTCAATTAATCATAGGAAATCTCGTAAGAAAGAACAGACCCATGTAGGTCACAGGCTTTGTTGTTGACCTCCCGAGGAAATGTGTAGAATGCCTATAGATGAACTGGGCGAAGTCCCTAGTTAATCAACTGGAATTAGACTATCGCAAAGCACATGATCAGGGCTACGAGTTCCACTTTATCTGGCTCCTGATCCTCATCTCATTTACTTCTTGGGAGATGCCGGAAGGTGTGACCTTCCCGAACATTGAACCGTTCGAGCCACTTTCTGCAAAGTTCACCACGCTTTGGTAATCAAGTGACATGGGAAAATAGTGGCAGTTGAATGCAGTTTTTCACACATATTATCTCTAGCTAAAGAGAGCCATCGAACCTAAACCTCGCATGATGTCAAACACCCTACAACGGTTCAGACCCGTTATGAAGTTCCATGCATATTGACACTTCATCTATATTACTGAGTGAGCAGATGAACATAAGGAGGAGCTCCAGTCATACTACAAGCTCACGGAAGAGGACCTCGAGGAGATCACCAAGGACTAGTCAACCCTTATCCTTGCTGACCCTACAAAGATGTCTGACCCCAAACTTTACAGCTTGGAGGCCGCTCACAAGAAACATGACACACTCAAACCCAACAGAAGGAAGAGGATCGAAGAAGTCCAGGACTTAAGCAATACATTAGAGAATACTACTTTAGTATCACCTGACCGAGGGGGTGGAAAAGAAGATGAGAAGAAGAAAGGAAAAGTAACACTACCTAGAGATGAGGTTGATCCCTTGAAGAAGAGGAATGTTTCTCCCAAGAAACCATCTTCCTGGAAGAAATCAAGAGCCACTTTGACTAAGATGCAGACTGTTCTCACTGTCGATGATTTTGACTTCATCATTGCAGCTATAAACAATGCCTCATAGGAAATCTTGCAGAAACAAGAAACCAAGAAGGAGGAGATGTATGAAAAAATTGAGGTCAATCTTCGAGGAGTAAAGCAAGCCCTTCAATCTAGTCACACAGTGTCCACTGCACCCCTACCATCAGGAGAACCAAATTTGGGAGATGAGCCAGCCCAACTCCGATGACTAGCTGATGCACCCAAAGCTCGCCTTCGTCGCACACAAGAAGAAACAAAAAAAGAGACCCAGGCCTTGAAGTAAGTGCAAGAAGTAGCAGTAAAAAACCACTGAGTTGCAGAGTAGGAGAAGGTTGCACTCCATAAAAAAATTTAAGAGGAGAAAGCACATGATCAACATGAAAAAGAACAATTGCTTGCAGAGCAATTCAAAGTGAAAGAAGTAGTTAACAGAGCACTTCACTCTGTGATAGGCTTAGATCCAAAGGCAGAAGACCAAGTTGCAGATCAAGTAGACTAGCCCACAAAATCTATCCAACAAATACAACAAAGAATATCAGACTTAGAGCTCTGCACATTGCCCAACACCTCGCATGATTTAAGGGATCCAAGGGAAGCAATTGCTCGAGGAACAATTGAAAGAATCAAGGACTTCACCTTGGAATGTAAAAAACTCAGTGATCACAATGCCTAGATGTATGAGAGACTCATTGATAATCCATAACTGAAGACACTGGAATCACAACTCCAAGAGGTGAAGTTTCAAGCATAAACAATACAGGCGCAATTGAAGCCCCTGTCAGCTGTTGAAAGAATGAAGCGATCCCAAGAGCAATGCACTTCCCAACAATAGGTCCACACCATTCAAATAAAATTCATGGAAGTGACTCAGAGTGTCCAACCTATACAGGACGAGGCTTGCCAACTGTTTGTAGATATCGAAGGCTGAGGAGTAGATCTAGAACAAGTCGTCACTGCAATAGAACAACGCTTAGAGGGACATGTAAATGAAGTTATTATCCAAGAGTTCGTTGAACAATAGGCCGTGGAACAACAACAAGTCGAAGCATCTCGATCCAAGCTCGAGGATTTTGAGGTAGAATTATCCAGATCAGAGGGACTTGAGATGAGTCACAGGTGAGTGTTGGGGGCCTATTGGCCCTTGACCAATTTTTGAGGATCCTTGGTCATTTTAGACCTATTTTTGGGACATCGATAGGCTGTCGAAGACAGAGCGCAATATGAAGTGGATATCATGGGATATCGACCCCCTTTTAGTGATTTTTGGGATTTGGGATTATGTAATGAGTATGGGGATGTCGACCCATGGGTTTACCCATGTTTAGGCCCGATTTTGTAATGTATAAATACATGATAGCCGATGTAGTGAGTATGAAATGGCTAAGTGCAAATTACAAGTCAGTTGTAAGTGGTGTTGAGTGCAAGTAACAATTGTAAGTGCTTTGTGCATGTTGTGTGAGACTTGCAAGTCTAAGTGAAAGTGATTGTAAGAGACTGTATGTAGGGTTTGTTCTGTAACCTAGCTTGGGAGGGGAGGATCTAGAGAAGAGTGTGCATATCTCTTGTCCTCTACGAAGTTGATTTGAAGGCTCCATCCATGTAAGAAGATTGAAGAAAGGTAATAAAGAATATGAAGAGTTGGTGGACGTAACCCCAGGGTGGGGGTGAACCACATACATCCTGTGTTGTGAATGCTTTGTGCGATGTGTTTATGTGTTTATGTATTTACTTTCTTAATGCTTTGATATAGATGAATGATAGGTAGATATGTTGTTTCTTTGTGCTTAATAATGAGAGTAAATGCTAGATCTAACCTGTGTGAATGTGTTTAGTTCTTGAATCTACTAAATCTGATCTATTTCGTCATGCTAAGTGTTGATCGATGCTACATATGGTTGAATACTGCGATGCTCTGTAATTAGGGTATTTACCTACGAAGTAGATATTGGTTAAACATTGATGAACTATATTGCTAAGTGCTTTGTCAAGGTGCTACAATCAAAGATTTGTGTCCCAGCTAAGGTTGCAGACACTCGAGTCCTGCAACCGCCCCTATCTCTACCTCGGTTGAGACTTCATCTGCTTCGCAGGTGTTGCTGAAAAGGCTGGTAGTTAGGGTTTTGTTGGTGTATTGTTGTAGTGTTGAACCATGGATTTTCCCCTATTCCAACAATAATGTTGTAGCAAAATATAGCAACTAAAATGTATTGAAAATTATTAAGAGGATAGTTGGGGACAACAAGAAAAGTCAACATAGTAAGCTAAGATATGCATTATGGACTAATAGAATACCAAGGAAGAAATTGAAAATCCATTTTGAGCTGGTATATGGGATGAATGTTAGTCTACCAATCAACTTAAAGATACCCATTTACAAGTTAATGAAGTAGTTTCCTAGAGACAAGGAAACAATGTAGAGAAGGATAGCTTAGTTGGTTGAATTGGATGAACAAATAAGAAAATCCATTCAAAAATTCATATAGTATAAAGGTGGGACCAAAGATATTTTTGATAAGATGACCATGCACAAGGATTTTCATATGGATGATATGGTCTTTTTGTGGGAAAAAATAAGGGAAAAAGATGGAAAACATGGAAAGTTTGATAGATTATCGATTATAATTTTCAATATTGATGCTAAAGTTGGACACAATACCTTCTAATTGACTAATCTTTAAGGAGAAAAACAAGAGCTTCCTACAAATGGAAAACACCTAAAATTTTACTTTTGTTAAAAGGTACATTGTGCCACAATAGGATAGCTTGAGGAAAATAAGTTTAATCCCCATGAGAAAGTGTTAGTTTAGATAATATGCTCTTAATTTTTCCTCTATTGTTGCATTCCATATTTTACTATTTTATGATTATTAATTAGGTATTTGAAATTATTCCTCTTGTTTGAGTATAATAAGATGCATTTCAAGAAGAACATGGATGAAAAACTAGTTCAACCAAATGATAAGAGTACTATATATTTAGTGAGAAAATTCTATGAGTAGAGAAATGATAGTCTTAGGAGAAAGATCCCTAATTATTTAGAGGTTATCAATTTCTCCACAAAGAAGTTTTTGTCCTAGATGGAGCCTATTATTAGAGTATAAAATGACATTATCAATTTCAACAACTTCAACAAATTTTGTTGGTTTTTCTAGCCATAGTTTCCCCCTCTTATTCATTTTCCTTTTCCTTTTCCACACTTATTAGCATCCACCCACTAGTTTTGAAGACATGCACAAAATCAAAGTTTTGAAGACGTGCACATAATCAAAGTCTAGAATGATAGTGGGATTTAGTTTTGGCACAAGTTGAATTTGCATATAAAAATTCAATAAATAGATCTACAAGTAAAAGTCCATTTTATATTATCGATGGAAGGTTTCCTAGAGGAGTGGTTGACTTAGCATTATCGCTAGAAACAAGTCAAAAGAGTGTATATGTAGAATATTTTGTAGAGATTATGATGGAAGTCCATGAGAAAGTACATAGACAATCACAAAAGAGTAGCAAACAATACAAATAGAGAGTTGATGCAAAAAGAAGAGTGAATTAGTTTTAGGAAGGAGACTTAGTATTAGCTCAGTATAGAAAATAAGGTTTCCAAGGGGGGATATATAATAAATTGAATATGAAGAATATAGGTATTTGCAAAATTTTGAATATTTGTTTTGATAATTCCCATGTGTTAGAGTTTCCCACATAATTGGATATTTTACTCACATTTGATGTTGCTTATTTAAATGAATTTCATTAAGGGATAGCTAATGAAAATGATGATTATCTCAATAATTGGAAGAATGGATTACTAAGTGTAAAGAAGAGGAAATTGATTTTTTTTTGAATTAAATAATTACAATAAGGACAAGAAGTTAGAAAAGAAAAATAATATTTGGGTTGTTGGAAGGATCACTACAAGGAGAATACCTTCTTGTAGAGATTTTTATGGAACCTCCTCGAAAAATTTATCCTTAGTTGTTTATAGCATAGGTGGGAGGTTGGAAGTTTTTCAAGAGGTTTTTTTTTTTCAGTGTGCCTTTAAGGTACATACACACTGGTCCACACCTAAAAAATACCGCATCGGTGCTTAAATGTTCAAACACACCGTCACTATTCATAGCAGAGGTTGTTAGTGGAGGCGTACGATTGAAAATTTTTATGGAGATTTTTTGTCGATTCATGTTAAAGGTATATACACACTGGTGCATATATTAATAATAACACATTGGTATGTAAATGTTCAAAAGTACTGCCATGCTTAATAATAAAAAATACATGCATTGAATAAATTACATTGGTGTTGTTGAACATTACACACCGGTGCGCCTAACTATCGTCAGGCACACCATGATAGGGTAAATAAAAAAAATTACTAAACCAATTTTTATTGTTACAATGCATCTCATGCTTCCAAACTCTCAAGTAAGAATCAATGCTCACCTTCCCTCCTAATACACGACCTTGTTTGCAGTGCTCTACACCAACTTGGATAACTCCATTGGTAGATTCCACACATTTCCAAATATTGGAAATTACCATCAATTTTAATTTCCTCTCAACGATGCAACCATGCCTCCTTAGGACATAAGAGGCTAGGTAAATTATGTATTACCTTCCTATTTGAATTTTCATTTAATCAAAATTTGAATTTAGCTTGAAATTTTCCATTTTTTCAATTTTGTGCGGTGCACCTGAATGCTTCGGCTCGCCTTGAAGTGGTGCATACTGTGTTAAATTCATAGTGATCATCGTCACTTGTGCATCTCATATATATGTACGCACTGGTAACATTCAAGCAAGAGCACCACGATAAATTATAAAAATAAAGCAATGTGTCCTTCAAAAGGCCCTGCAATCGATGCACAATTGGATTCGACCCACACTGGTACATTTCACTTCATTAACTGCACTTCTAGCTAAACAATATATATAATTTAATGTTGCAATGCACCCAATTCAACCAACCACACTGGGGCATACATGAAACATAAAGAATCAGTTCGTCAATGTTCAAAAGCACCACCATACTTTATAATAAAAAATACACGCATTGAATAAATCACACCGGTGCCATTGAACATTATGCACCAGTGCATTAATAGTAACACATCACACCAGTTCCATTGAACATTACAAACCAATGCAATAATAGTAACACATCGCACCACTTCAATTGCGATAATGAATTTTAACTTAGTGGTGCCCATCAGTCCAACAAATGCACTGGTGTTGTAAAGACAACAACATTGGGGTGAATTTGTAAACCAATTAGAGCGGTGCAACTTAGTAGGTTCCTTGTTACAATCCATGGAGGTACTTAAATTGTCTTGCCACACTTGTGTGTAAATGTTAAACGTATGCACCATGACATGTTTTGAAAAGTAAACAGTGTGGTTCGTCTTCTATAAGGCCCCATTAGCAGTTACTAACACACCTCTAGCCATCATGTTGGTGCTCTGGTATACTTGACACATCAATGCTTTCATTTTAACAAAGGGTACCATGAATTAGCACGCCATAAAGTTTAGTTTTGCGGTGCATGCATCTTTATTAATGAAATGAACTGGTGCTATTAAAAGCATTGAATCAATGTAGTTAAAAGCACTGATCTAGTGTGAAGCGTCCTATGCGACACATCATAAGGCGATGTTGTTTGTCTGAGATAACACACCGATGTTGGGGCGTATGTGCTGTTTGCGACGCACTGGTTTCCTTTTAATAGTTTTTTAGCAAAAACAAATTAAGTTTGGATTTTTTAAATACAGGTCATTTATATATGTATTTTTTTATAATTTCAATATATATATATATGTGTGTGTGTGTGTGTGTGTGTGTGTGTGTGTGTGAATCAGAGATGATGAAAAAAAGAGGAGGAGGAGAAACAATAGGTCGAGACACACACATTTGTGCGTGAGTTAGAGGCTAGAGAGAGGGAGAGAGAGATTCTCCCTCACCCTTTTTCACAATCGACTAAGGACCTTTTGATGGATATTGTCCTCATGAAGTTTTATCAGGAGGGTACATCCCTTAGGGGGAACTCATTTTTGTTACAATTGTTGATCTATCATTGGGATCATGTGAGACAAGGGTTTAGGGTTGGTCCCAGTCTATGGTATCATCCCACAAAGGAGGATGTATATTTTATCACTGGGTTGTATAGGATGGGGGAGTATTTTCCCCATTTCCCTACGCTACCACGTGGTGTTGCAGGAGATACCCAATTGGAATATGTGCAAAGATATGTTAGTCTACATTTTTGGCACAGGGGAAAACCCAGGGTTCAATGCTACAACAACACACCAACAAAACCCTAACTACTGACCCTTTCGGAAACACCTGCGAAGCAGATGAAGTCTCACCCGAGGTAGAGGCAGGGGTGATTGCAGGACTCCAGTGTCTGCAACCTTAGCTAGGAAACAGATCTGTGATTGTAACAGTTTAACATAACACTTAGAAGTTAGAGTTTGTTAATATTCATCCTTAGTTTATAGCGCAACTAAACCCTAACAATAGATCAATGCAATATTTATACAGATCCAATCGATTCAAGTACTAAGCATACAACCATAGATCGTATCTAGCATTTATTCACATTATTCATCACTAAGATACCATAATATATCCTTCTAAGCATACATCAGTGCACTAAGCATTCAATCACATAGACAAGAGAAAAACCATAAAGCACATAGCAATAACAACGCAGGATATATGTGGTTCACCCCCACTCTGGGGCTACGTCCACCAACTCTTCTTCTTTATTTATTTATTTCAATATTCTACATGCACAAAGCCATGATATCTTACTCCACAAAGGACTTGATATTTGCACACCTCGCTAGATCCTCCTTCCCTAAAGTACAACACAAATCCTTCCACAGTCTCTTACAATCACTTGCACTTAGCTCTGCAAGTTTCACATAGTATGCACACAGAAATTTCAATTAACATTTGTGCTTAGAAATTAACACTTAGCACTTAGCATCACATACTTCTCCCTCCTTCGATCACATAGATCAAAATATAGCACTTAGCAAACTGCACTCTTCTTACATCACCTAGATATCTATTTCTACATTATAAAGTGGGCCTAAACATGGGTAAACGCATGGGCCGACATCCCCATTCCCGTTACATAATCCCAAAACCCCAAAATCCCTAAAAATGGGCCAAGATCCCGCGATATCTGCTTCGACTTGCACTCCATCTTCGACAGCCTGTCGAAGTTCCAAAAGTAGGTCAAACATGACGAAGGATACTCAAAATTTGGTCAAGGGCCAACAGGCCTCCAACACTCACCTGTGACTCGTCCCGAATCACTCTGGTCTAGGTAGTTGTGATTCAAAATCCTCGAGCTTGGCTCGATCTGCTTCAACCTATTGTTTCTCCAGGGCCTCCTTCTTGGAAAAATCTTGGATGACTTCTTCATTGACATGTACCTCTAATCGTTGTTCAACTGTAGCGATTACTTGTTCCAACTCTACACCTCGACCTTCAATATCCTCAAACAGTTGGCAAGCTTCGTCTTGGACTGGTTGGAGCCTTTGAGTCACTTCCATGACTTTTATTTAAATGGCGTGGACCTGCTATTGAGAAGTGCACTATTATTGGGATCGCTTCATCCTTTCAACTGCTGATAGGAGCTTCAACTGCACTTGTACTATTTCTTCTTCCTACTTTTCCTCCTGTAGCTTTGACTCCAGTACCTTCAGCTCAGTATCTTCAGTGAGTCACTCATAATTCTGTGTGTTGTGAGCACTTAGCTGTTTGCATTCCAGAGTGAATGCTATGATCCTATCAATTTCACTCTGGGTAGTGGCTTCTCTTTGATATCACACATCCTGGGGGGTACTTAGCACTATTTGTAGCTCGAGGTATACGATTATCTATTAAATCTCTTGGATATCTTCCACGAGCTTCTCTACTTGGTGTTCCATGGTGTCTTCCTCCTTTTGCACTAAGCCTATCATAGAGAGAAGTGCTCTAATGACTGCTTCTTTTACTCCCACCTGCTCTGCGAGTAACTGCTCTTTCTCTTGCTGGATATGCATTTTATCTTCTTCAAACTTAGTTTGGAGGGCAGCCTTCTCCTGCTGCGCAACTCAGAGTTTCTCTATGAATACTTTTTCTACTTTATTTAGTGCCTCCATGGCTTGTTCAGTTTCTTCCTGTGCATGAAAAAGGTGATATTAGGTTACATCAGCTAGTCTGTGGAGTTAGGCAAGCTCATCTCCCAAATCAGGTGCTTCTGATGGTGGGAGCACAGTGGATATTGCGTGACTAGATTGAAGGGACTTCTATACCCCTCTGAGTTCAACCTTGATTCTATCATACATCTCCTCCTGCTTGGCCTCATGTTTCTGCAAGATGTCTTGTGAGGCATATACTACAATGACGATGATAAATTCGAAGTCATCTGTAGTGAGCACAATCTGCATTTTAGTCAAGGTGGCTCTAGATTTCTTCAGGAAGTGGGTTTCGTGGGAGAAAACTTCATTTTCTTCAAGGGATCATCCTCATCAACAGGGTTCCTAGGTCATGTTACTTCACCTTACTTCTGCTAGTCCTCTTTACCATTTGTCTCTTCTACTTTGTCATCACCCCCTCGTCTAGGTGATACTGACGAAGTTCCTTCCAATGTGCTACTCAAGTTTTGGACATGTTTGGTCTTCTTCCTTCTGCTGGGTCCTAGAAGATCCTTTGCTTCATGAGTGGTCTCAGGGCTATCGATTAGTTTAGGTTCTGACATTTCTGCAGGTTCTATGGGTATGAGGAGTTGTGCTGACCAATCCTTGGTGATCTCTTCAAGGTCATCCTTTGTGAGATTGTAGTACGATTGAAGCTCTTCTTTGTGCTCATCTGCATGCACAGTGATATAAATGAAGTGTCGATCTGTGCATAACTTCTTGAGGGGTCAGAACCAATGCAGGGTGTTCAATGTCATGAAAGGGACAACTTCGATAGCCCTCTTCAGTTGGAGATAACATGTATGAAAGACCACATTCGACTTCCACTATTTTCCCATATCGCTTGAGTACCAAAGCATGGTGAACTTTGCAGCGAGCGGCTTGAACGACTCAATTTCCAGGAAGGTCACACCTTATGGCATTTCCCAAGTGGTAAGTGTGATGAGGATTAGGGTCCAGCTAAAGTGGAACTCATAGCCATGATCTTGAGCTTCGCGACAGTCTAATTCTAGCTGGTTGACCAATTACTTCACCTAGTTCATATGGAGTCCTTCTACACATTTATTGGCTAGATCAAAAATGAATTTTGTGACTTGAGTAGGTCAGTTCTTCCTCAATAGCTTCCCTATGATTATCTGGCAGGCCAGGCACACTACTCCATTCTGGATGGAAGCTACCTTGTAGCCTTACGTTCCCTTTTCTACATCGTCGTAAATGTCCTTAATTCTTTGTTCCAGGGTGCGATCAAAATCATTCCTTGGGTATAAGTCTTGCGGGTTAGGTCCTTTCATGCTCAATCCGATGCTCATATGGATCAACGTCATATCGACTGTGATGCATCTATCTAGCCATAGGTAGCTGCTATGGTAACATGAGAGCAGGAGCTTAACAAATGCATTAACCTCCTGGTGCCTTCCAAATTGTGGTATCTTCATCACATTCAAGAGGGTGGACTACGTGAGGTTCATAGTCCACGGCTGGGGGATTATTTTCAAGATCTTCCCCTTTGTCCTGGTCAGATACTTGTAAGGAGAAAGCATGTTGTAATTCTTCCAGTCACCTAGGTTGAAGTTGTTGAACTTCGATGTCACGATCTTATCTTGCTACATTCTGACTGCATGTATCCCCTTCAGGAGGTACACAGTAACCATGGTGTAATTAAAATCTTTTGGGACACTATCATGACTCACCGCGCTAGCCAGAGGCAAGATGTAGTTGCGTAAGATGGTCGGGATTAAATTTACATTTTATAGATCATCTATGTACTTGGTTCTCTTCTCTATCGTTGGTTGGGATGGTATGGATCCACGAGTAGTTGATGGAGAGGCTTGCACTCCTTGCATCGATGAAGCTTGAATTTATGTGGACATCACTCTCTCGGCCATCATATCAATTAAAAATTCCTCAACTGAATTCTCCACAGTGTTGAGCTCGTCCGACATGCATGCTCTTGATCGAAAAACTACAGTGGATGGATGAGTTCTCAAATCAATAGAATTGATGTCGATCTTACTAAGAACAACACGATAGCAATGGTTTCTCTTGTTAGCTCTTATACAATTTGCAAAAGTGTTCTCGGTGCAACAGTCGACGGACTAAGTAGAAACGATGTAATAGATCTCTCCAATGGATAAGAAGCTTTCCATCAATGCAGTTCTAGCCATTGTGGCGCGGTCCCAACGGTCCGATGGAGAGATTTCTGGTCATAACTATTATTCTAACCATTTTAGAATGTCGGTCCAACAATTATAATGATTCCAATGGTCATATTGCTTCGCCATGGTGAAGCACCATGGGGCATTGTTATAATATCCCGACGAAGTTCCATTTTTGCAAATCTTCCTTTTGCGAAGTTCCCTCTAGGCCCTTCAGTAATTTTTTTATCTTTTCTCTCTTCTTACTAAGTTTTCTAGCCTTCTTCTTGGTGATCTTCGTATTCCTCTTTCCATTCTAATTCTTGTACTCTTTTGGAATAGAAGCTTTACGTTGTTGAGATTCTTTCATAGGATTAGAGAGTAATATTTCTTCTCTATCTGGGGTAGGTGCTCTACTCGTCTGTGAATTTTCTTGTGTTATTTCAGCTTCGTGATCCAAGTTTCTGGTTCTCAATAGCTTCGATATGTTCTCTTGTTCTGCAATCAAGTGTGCTATGAAATATTTTAATTCCTGCTTTTTTTGTTCTAGGGCCTCCTCTTCTTTTCTTCTGGTTTGATCTTTCTCAATCCAGATTTTTCCTAATAACATAGTAAATGGACCATTTTTCTCAATGAATTTAACAACCTCAAAATATTCCTCTATCGAAGCTCCATGAGCACTCATAGATACCTGGGTGAGTCTTTCACATAGGGTTATCATCTTTCCCCTAAATAATCCTATTCCTCCTAATGAAAGAGTCGTATCAGGCTTTCCTAAAGCTTCCCAAGTTATTTTTGTCATGATATTTACCTGTGTTTCCTCATCCAAAACACAGTCTATGTCAAAGTTTCATATTCTTGCTTCCATGCATTCTTTTTCTTTGAAGATCTCTGATAAGTTGATATTTCTGTGATCATTTAGGGTTTCTTTCATTTGCAGTAGTATAGTCTCTGATTCTATCTGGGGTTCTACCATGGTCTCAGTTTTATGACCTTCCTCAAGGTTTTCTTTTCTCATATTCATTCTGTCAAGCTTAGCAATCATTCTAGGGCAATCTAAAACTTCATGGTCCATAGATTTACAACAAAGACAACTAGATCTTCTTCCAGGTCATTCCTTAGTAAGATGTCTTGATCGTATGCAACTATAACAAAGGGTTAATCCTCTTTTTTCCTTAAATTATCCCCAACCTTTCCTATTCTGCACACTAGGATCATAGTAGCTAACCGGAAAAAAAATCTTTCTAGGATCCTGCATCCATTTGTTAGTCCAAACATTATTTCTATGCATAGGAATAACATATCTTTCATTATTTCTATCAGATCTACTCATATCAAACCTTCTCTCTTGTAGCTGTGCCCTATTTTTCAGAATAAGATAACATTTATCAAACATACCTAGATCCATACTCTTGAAACAAAAATTTCCACTAATCTTACTTTTAGCAGAGCACAAAGCTTCCAGATCTAGAACATTTCACTATTCTTACCTTTATCAGAGAACAAAGCTTCGGGATCTTACCTCTTTTATTCGGACCTGACTTCTTGATCTAAAATTTGAAGAAGAATTGAAATCTTGAAATTATTTGCAAGTAAATTTTATGTGTTAAAAGAAAATGGATCAATTTTGCAACACATTAATTAAAGGATTACTCATGCAAGATACAAATAGACAGCAGCATAATCAATGAACATAAGCACATAAACACAACAATTGATAAAGGAGTTCACCCCTCTCTTGGGCTACATCTCCTGGTCCAACTTCCAATGGATCATTATTATTAATTGCTCAAAGTGCTCAAAAACATGCCTTACAATGCTCAAACTGACCAATAGACTGCTCCAATGGCTTCAGAGCATCCAAAAACCCCTAGCTGGTCTTTTTCGGCACCTCAATTAGTCGAAAAAAGAAGAAGTTAGGCCTCCTGGAAGTCCCCCCTTCAAGCTTGCTGTCTCTGCATCTACAAAACGCACCCTTGTTTCATGAACCTGGCACACATGCAATTTAAAACGTGAAAACCCAGCATCGAGTGCAATCGCGCCAACGGTGCAAACTGTAGGACAGTTATGGGCACGCCAGCCCCTGACTGCCTAGCACCTAGGCACGTGGAGGTCATATGACCTTGCGCATTGGCAAAAAGGGCTAAAACTTGCTAACCATTTTGAAACCCCCCCGCGAACCTTTCCGTGTAGCAAATGGTCATATAACATATACAATAGAACTAGGGCTTAAACGCA
>JZKD02S2145907.1:47551-111920 GCA_000966675.3 Picea glauca
TATATGGTCACATGTAATAAACAATATGACCGTGGGTCGGGGCTAAGCCCCGACCTGACCCCCTGCCAAACATTACAATATGTAAATTCAAATACATAATAATTCACATACATAACAAGGCGTAACCGGTGGTCCATTGGTCGGGAAGACTTTGTGAAGGCTCTATGCGGTGGAGAGGTCTAGGGGTCGAACCCCATGGACTCCAATATATTTTGACAAACAAACCAATAGCAAATATCGGGGTGCCACGTGGCAGCCCATGACTAGGCCATGTGGCACCCAATCACTTGTCCAAACGATTCCACATGTCACATTCCGATTTGCCCAACTGTCAGCCACATCACCTCTACCACATCATCGTATGGACGTACGACCCTGCCATGTCAGCCTGTATGGACTGTACAGACTGTACAGTCAGTGTCCCCTTTTTTACCTATTTGACATTCCGAACAAATTGCAATATCTCTCGCTCCCGATGTCCGTTTGAGACGCAACGAGTTGCATTGGGTTTGCAACGACGAGACGAAACGATTTTGCATTGGGTTTGGGTTTGAAGTGATTCTAAAGACTTTGAATTTTTGAGCAAAATTTGATCCCATGATCACTTCTCTTCTTAGCACATAGATTTACAGGTCAAGTAGAACACTTCACACTAAGGAAACATATCTACGCACAGAGCTTTTTTTCTTTCCTTCAGCTCCCAGTAATCGTAGTTTCAGGTCCTAGCAATGGAAGCATTTGTTGGCATAGGGGAAGACCTAGGGTTCAATGCTACAACACCACACCAACAAAACCCTAACTATCGGCCCTTTCAGAAACACCTACGAAGAAGATGAAGTCTCACCTGAGGTAGAGGCAGGGGTGGTTGCAGGACTCCAGTGTCTAAAACCTTAGCCAGGACACAGATATGTGATTGTAACACTTTAACATAGCACTTAACAGTTATGGTTAGTTAATATTCAACCTTAGTTTACAACGTAGCTAAACCCTAACAACAGATAAGTGAAATATTTATACATATCCAATAGATTCAAGTACTGAGCATACAAACATAGATCATATATAGCATTTATTCACATTATTTAGGACTAATCTACCATATTATATCCTTCTAAGCATACATCAATGCACTAAGAATTTAATCATATAGACAAGAGAATAACCATAAAGAACATAGCAATCACAACACATGATATACGTGGTTCACCCCCACTCTGGGGCTATGTCCACCAAATATTCTTCTTTATTTCTTTCTGTCAATCTTCTACATGCACAGAGCCATGATATCTTACTCTGCAGAGGACAGGAGATCTGTGCACCTCGCTAGATCCTCCTTCCCCGAAGTACAACACAAAGCCTTCCAAAGTCTCTTACAATCACTTGCACTTAGATCTGCAAGTCTCACACAGTATGCACAAAGCAATTTCAATTATCACTTGCGCTTATCAATTAACACTTAGCACTTATTATCACATATTTTTCCCTCCTTCAATCACATATATTGAACTCTAGCACTTAGCACACTACCCTCTTATTACATCACCTAGATATATATTTATTCATTACAAAATGGGCCTAAACATGGGTAAACCCATTGGCCGACATCCCCATTCCCGTTACATAAGCAAAAAACCCAAAAAACCCTAAAAAGGGGTCGAGATCCCGCGATCTATGCTTCGACTTGCGCTCCGTCTTCGACAACTTGTTGAAGTCCCAAAATTAGGTCAAACATGACCAAGGATCCTCAAAACTTGGTGAAGGACCAACATACATGTTCATTAGGCTTCAAAGTTCTAGGTTCATGGCGGTCAATTGAAGATAACTTCATTTCAGAGACATGATTTTAGGTGCATATGTCTTATGCTCTCGACATTGTCAAAGTATAGCTTTTATGGGAAGCATATTAATTTCTCTATGTTGTATTATGTAGAAATTTTATTGTAGAGGCCCCAATTGATTATGTGGGAATATGTTTTTTTGAGATAGGTTCGTCGTGCATTAGATCATTTTCGCGATGTTTTATCTGGGACAAGATTCTTCCCATTCATGTTAGAGTTGTATACAATATTTTTTGAGAGGGTTCATTCCACTTGTCCAGAAGTACCCCAATTTCTTGCGAGGCCTATGTTTGATGTGAGTATGTGCATGTGGGGGAAGTTGATGTCCAAGAGGGGCCAATACGAGTTTCCCATTACTATGATCGGTATGGGAGTATTTGATTTATTGTCCAGTGAGGAAAATACCATCCTTGATATTTTAGAGTACCCATACATGGGGATGGATTGGAGAGAATTTCCAAACATCTGATTTACAACAAAGGAGTCAACATATGAAAGAGGTAATATTATCGCTATGTTTTGATCAATCTATTTGCATATTTTTATGTCTTATTTAATGTACATGTAATTTATGGTAACATTTTGTTTCGATTAGCTTATTATTTTTATCTTTTGTTTTGTATATATTGGCACGTATGCGGGGATGTGTCTCCCCAACATGAGTATGAGGTGATGGAGGATGTAGAGAACTAACCACTATTAGTACAAATACTACACATGCCACACATGCTAGAAATGAGAGTTCGGTTAGAGGTGGTGGATGAGCTATGTTGTGTCATGACTAGTCACAGAGTGGTATCCACACTCGTTAGAGAAATATTATAGGTAGATGATCTCTCTATTGTATGTAGGAGTTTGCTTCATGCCATGATGATGTTGATGCATAATATTTTTGGCATCCTCAACCTCATCAAGATGTTAAAGGGTGTTGCTCATGATCCCACTAAATCTATCTCATCAACAGAGCCATACACATCCTCTGTTCCATCACATGGTCCCCCTCCTCCTCTAGATTCTCCTCCACATGAGTCAGATGCACCATCTACCGATCTTGTTTCTTCCCCTCCACATGTGTCTGAACCTACATCCACATTTGATCCTCCTCCTCCTCCTGTTGCTCCCCCTCCACATATTTCTAAACCTACATCCATGTCGGATCCTCCTCCCTCCCCCCCTCCTCCACTTGTTTCACCATCCAATGATCATCTTATTTCTCCTAGTCCACATGTGTCATCATCCACTGATCCCCCTCCTCCTCTTCCTCCGCACGTGTCATAATAATTTTATGCTTTGGAAACTAAGTTCACATCAAGTTCTGCTGCACATCTTCATGATATTTATATAGATACATTTGATAGTGCACTTTTTACCACATTTATTTATGAGATAACTATTCTTGATAGAGGATCTACCTCTGGTTGCAGAGACGTTGATTCACCTAGATATGTTTTGGTGGATCATATGTATATCACTCATGTATATTATGTTTTTTCATATAATGTTGTGGTTATCATTGTTGTTTGATTTCTAAAATATATTATGAGTATGCTAATGACAAACATTGTTAATGATTTCTCTGTTTTTAAGTGAAATTTGATATGTATCACTCATTTAAATTTATAGTATTCATATAATGTTTAACTTTAACTTTAAGAAAACGTTTAGTTTGGGTTGTGATTGCAAAAAGTTATAACCATTAATTCCATATAATGTTTAACTGTTGTTCAAGGTGAATTATTTCTTGTCCAACATGATACAATATGTTGATTAAACATGTATAGAAACAAAAATGCTTAAATATGATGAGTGAAATGATTGTGATTTGAATATTTATGTATTTTTCATATATTATAGTAATAGCATTACAACATAATTATTCACTAATAATAATGATGATGATGTGATAATAATGTTATTTTTAAAAATTTTATTATTAAAAAATTACAAGACAAAGTTATAATATAATTGTTTACTAAAATCACAATTATTATATTTGATTAATATTTAATTTTTCCAAAGATTTTATTAATTTATATTATCCAACTATTGTGATGTATGAAATTTATTCAATTAAATTTAAAATACTAAATATAGAGAATAATAATACATTTTGATCTATACACTTTCGATAAAATGGGTTCATATTTTTTTACTCTAATAGAGACTTTATGAATATTCTATTTAAAAATAATAGCACTCAACATTTTATAATTAGTATTTTAAGAATTAGTAAATTTTACAAAGGTTTCTATACTTTTAGATAAGTATGGATCATTAAAACATTCCTTAATTTTGACTAGGCTCTAGAAAAAGATTCTTTTAGAATTTCCATGTCCTTCCTATATTGACACTTTTTTCAAGGAGAATGCAAAAATAATGATTAATATAAGTTTATATGATTATAACACTAAAGGATGGAGTGGAATAGGTGAAGGCCGTGATATTTTCACTAGTTAAGGAAGGGAATGCCATCAAAGTTGGTAATTCCAACACCACAAGTACTGTAGATGTTGCACAAAGTTATTTTGTTGGAATTATCCTTAGAAGTTCCATCAAAGTAAGTGTATATTTATTTTAATTTTATTTTTTCAAACAATAAAATTTTGAGGTTTGAATATTTTTAATATCTTAATATTTTGTTACACAAAATATGATTTAAAATAAATCTTTACTATTGTATGCCACCAAATTTTTGATATCTCTATTAATTCTTATTAATTCAAAGGTTAACACAAACATATTTTAATACAATACAACATAAATTTGCTATAATAAACAATAAATATGACAATAAAAATATATCAAGACCACATCTTATGATTGTACGTCTATTTAATGTATTTCCAATATGGTGGTTGTAAATGGTTGTTAACTTTTCATAACCAACATAATTATAAAATGAAGAACAAAAAACATAATTTTCCATTATAGATACCCATAATAAAATGACACATCCATAATATAAATGTCCAAAGAAATTATTTACAAATAAGTCTTTGTTGCCATCAGCTTGATAATATTCCTCGCTTGGGATTTTTATATTGTTGTTCTCAAAAATATGTTTAGATCTTGAATCATGCCTTAGTACGAACCACCAATCCCCATCCAACACATTTGGGTAAAAAAAAACTTGGTTGCAATGTTTTTGGAAAACATAAGGCTCCTTACTTTCAACCCACATATTTTTTAGAGTTAATACATATTATCCCACTATCACGATCTTCCTTTAAATTTCTCTCTGGTCGAAGGTATCCCACCACTTGAAACAAAACATAACACATTGAACTGATGAGAATTGCATGTTCTCTTGTATCTTTCCAATGTAACCTAACTTCCCCTCTATTAGGTTTTCATCACTGTGGATAACATGGCTAGATTGATAGAGCTCGACCTCCACTCCAAAATATTGTGTGATGTCTCCATCATTAGCATACTTTGTGCAAAAATAATTCCCATATTCCCACATATATGGGAACAAATGCACTTATAAAAATGAGAACAAAGGACAATGTCATATGTCTATTAACATAAGCATGAATAAAAACATAATACATGCTACAATTCAAATATGTAATATTATAAATAGAATGTGGTACCCAAAGAGGTTTTATAGAGTTTCTACACCCGATCCTTATGTTTAGTGCATCTATATATTCTCCATGTGGTTTACGACCAGACAACACATATTTCTCTTATATCTAGTTATCCACCCAACTATTGGGACATATTTTTGGCATATTTTCTTTTAAATGATTAGGATAAGTCATGCTTCTACCATTCAACTATCTGAATGATTTCCTTTCATTGTCCCATTTCCTTATTTTCTCTTCATACAATGCAACCCATGGTCGTTGTTGGTTAGATCTCTGACTGCTTACTTCTTCTTGGGTTGACCCAGGTTCAGATCTCAATAGGTTTCCAACAAAACCCTCTAAACCTATCAGACCTCCTAGTAAAACCAGAAGGCAACGCTGCACACAGAGCGCTCAACATAGTATCACCCGATATAGCTCTATAGGTGACTGCAATGCTCAAGTGCTTGCACTCTAGGAATGAGTGGGGATCTGAGAGTGTATTCTATATTTATTTACGCACTAAACTTGTCATTGATTCCAATATTTCTACGATTCATTCATATTATATCCTTATGCATGCATGCTAACACATCTAGTTATTCATTCATCCATAGTATAACCATTAACAGAAAGTAAAGAATGCAAGAAACATCATACAAAACAAAAGTTTTATTGTGGTTCACCCCCCCAAGATACGTCCACAAATATTTGGATTCTCTGCTCTTTTATTTAGTATGCTGCAAAATATGGCATTGCGCGCATTAAATCTTCAATCATACAATCATGATGAGGTTAAGTAAACTCTGTGAGGTGGACTAGATCACACCAGGATCCTTAGCCTATGACTGAACCCTAAAAATATATCTTATTCGACTCTTATACCCTTCAACAAATTCCAACAACAATGATCAATAATCTTAAGCCACTTAACCAACCTACCTCTAACCTAGACCTCCTAGGTTCTTATTTATACTATTTTTTAGGCTTACAGCTGTTACAATACTTATTAAAAACCCTAACCCTATCATGGTTAGGCTTGCTTGCCTCCTCTTCACATGATGCCTCCTCTTGCATGATGTTTTTCCTTCTTTTTCCACATGCTTCTTTCTTTCCACTCATTGCGCGTGCTCCAAAATTAGGTCTTCTCTCAAAATAGATATTTTCTCCAAAAGTAGGTTTGTGCCCAAAATAACCTGCCTTCTCAAAATAGGCCTATTCCCAACTGGCCCCCAACACTGACATGTGGCTCTTCCTGAGACACTCAGGTAGTGCACGCTCCTTGTATTGTCGTGTCCAAAATGTGGAACTTTTATACTAATTCCCTTCCTTTTGCCCCAATCTGCGTAGCTTTTCCTGTTAGTGCATCCACTGACTGTGTTTTTATCTCCTCCAACATCAATGTTGCACCCTCTATCTATGCCTGTGCGATAATTTTCTTCTCTTCCTCCAACTGCTCAATCATCTATGCTGCTTTTTCTTGGAGGGGTTCCAATTCGACTTGTCTTTCTTTCTTCTTTGTCTGCTCTGTTTTCAACTCTGTCTGCAAAGTATTCATTTCTTGAGTTCCCTTCAAGCTCTCTGTGATGCTCATTGTTTTCTACCATTTCTTTAGCTCTTGTATGGTAGCGTTGATTCTCTCCTCTTCTTAGTCCCACTGTTGGACCTTCTCATCTTCTTTTAGGATAGTCCATATATGCGTGGCTCTGTTGAACAAATCTTATACTTCCCTTGCTTCTTTCTCTATCTCAGCTATCTAGAGTGCAGATTATTGTTCTCTCTGTTCTCAGACCTCCTAAGGAGTCATAGGATTGAGCCTTTCTTTGATCTCCTCAATTTCCTTCGTGTATCTGTCAATTGTTTGTGAGATCATGTTGATATTCTCCTCTATACTCCTCTCAGGTGATTGCGTGATGTCTGGGATGCGATCATAAACCGTTGTTGATATTTGTTCTAGTTTATCTGCGCATCCTTTATCCTCCTTTTTCTCTGAATTTAGTTGGATGCATGTGATTTGTATCATTTCAACAACTCCTCTACCCACATCCAAGTTGGTTTCATCTGTGTGGGCTTAGATTTCACTTCTTGCATTATGCTGGCCTGGAGTTCGTACAATGCCTCGATGGGTATTTGTGCCATGGCAACTTCAAATTGGTCCACATCACCCATGGATATATGAGCAGTCTCCTGATCCATTATAATCATTGGGCACATGACTGTAAATGTCTCCCTGCCTTGGACTACCAAATGTACTGTCTCCTCTCCTTCTTTCTTCACAGGGGGTCATCGTGTCTTTTCTTGTTGTTGCGTTGTGGCCTATGGTCCTGATTGACTCCATACTTTTTGGAGATTCTCATGGAATTCTATGAGCTTGGCCGTGATATCTTCTTGTTGTGCCTCTTCAATGCAGACCAATTCCTCCCCCTACATTGGACCTTTTCCATGACTAACTCTGCATTATCCTCTGTTAGGGTGATGGCTAGGTCTTTTGTGACATACTTTATTTTCTTGCACACCTCTTTTTCCTGCTCTCTCTTCCTTATTGTTTGTGAGGGATGCACCCCAATTTTTGTACCCTAGACCCTCTCTTCTCCAGTCTGTGGAGTATCCCCCTTTCTGGTCTACAGGTGGCTGATTTTCCCTGTTATTGTTTTCCTTGTACGTTTCAGTACTGCACTACTTCTGGTTGGATGATTTCACATTGCAATGTTTCTAGTATTATTAGCTAGGTTGTTTATTCTTGCTATGGAACCTGCTTCAACCTTGTCCTTAGGCCTAGAGGATTGCATTGTGACTGGCTTTGTTGCTGGTTTTGATACTGGCAACTACCAGTATGCAGGCCAGTCTTTAACTATCTAATCCACCTCTTATGTGGTGATGCAATACTACATTTCTAGCCATGCCTTATTTTGATCCCTTGCATCTTGGATCCACATGTGGTGCCAGGATGCCTTGAACTTAACTATCCCTTTTGTTTCCTGGATCAACTACACAAGTATGCACCATAAATTAGTTGTGGGTTGTTGTATCTCTTCCAACAACATTGCAAAAACTATGTTGTTTGCTTGTTTCATTTTGTTATCCTTGTCCTGTCGGAGGGACTCATATCTAGTTGCATAAAATTTCCCCTTCCTATCCAGGAACATTGAGAATTTTGGCTCCTTCCATCCTGCCAACGCTATCAGAATGATCAACCAGGAGTAATGGAACTCAGTTCCATTGTCCTACATATCTCTACAATATACCAAAAAATGGTTCAATAGGTATAGTTCCTAGATGGACATTAATCCTTTCATACACTACGCGACTATTTCAATAACACCTGATAACGCTTCTTATTTTTGACATTTCGTCAATAGTTTTAAAGCCATGAGCTTGTTGGCGAAAATTGTCGCATTATAATTGATATCCTTGAGTACAATGCCTCTATTATCCTGACTGGTGCCAAACTTCACTTTGACCAGCTCTGTTGTTTCCTTCTCGTGCGCCTTTTAATCCAGGTATTCCTCTGGCTGCACACCAAATGCCAGTAGTCATGTGATCTTGGAAATCAATGCCACATCTATCTGTACTAGTATATCCATCCATAGGATGACTCCATGTACGTGGGTGACTATTTGTTTGACATAGGGCTCGACGTTCTTACCACGCTCAAAATGTGGTATATCCAATAGGTTCATAATTCTTGAGTTATACAACCCCATTATCCACTACACAGGCTCCATTATTGATTTACCCATGGGTCCAATTCCCCCTATGTTTATTAAACAAGTCTCCTTGTACAAATATGGGAATTTTTCTGCATCACACACAACATGGTTTGTGTACCTAAGTTTTGGTACCTTTCCCAACATATCATCCACAATGATCACTTCGTCTGGGAGATATGGAAGTGTAATATCCATGGTGTCCTACACCTTTATTTTCTATCCCACAATAGATGAATCTGCCTCTGCTGTGTCTGCCTCCTCTTCTTCCCTTTTGGACTTTGTTCAATTGGTGATATCATCATACAAAACTTCCTCTCCTTCGTGGGTCTGTCATGGTCCCATTGTTTTGTCAGGATTCACATGCATCTCAGGGTTAGGGTTAAAAATACCATTTCGAGCCCCAAAGATTTTCCCTATTTCCCCTTGTTGCGTTGTTGATGTTTCCTCTTCAACCCATGTCGGGATGATTGATTATGTGTCCAACGTGGTGACATATTCCAACTCGACCACATTTTTAGTCTGTCTCGGTATTTCCTTGTGCCTTTGACCCTGCTGAGTAACCCGCACATACTGGCTTGGATTGCCGAAGTTCGGTGGGGTCATATTATCTCTAAGTCGCACACTCACTTGCTTCTTCGTAAAATTTTAGCTAGGGCACACTCTTTGTATTTCACTCTGTGCTCAAAAATCACTAAGTGTTGAATAAACACATTATTTCAGCCTTTTATAGACCCGGTCATGTTCGTTTTTCACTTTTTTCATGCATTTGCATTGAGTGTAATTTTTCCCGTTCACTGTCTTCCGATATTGTCGCTGTAATTTTTGCGCGCAACTTTTTCTGCTCATTCTTGTGGTGCAGTCAACTTCTGCGTATTTTTGTGTTTTTCTTCCTTTTTCTATTTTTGTATTCCTTTTTTCTCCTTTGCCCCTTTTTATTTATTTTTATCATTTTTCTATCCTAATCTCTGTTATAGTACACTATATACATGCCTTTCTCACTGTGTTGTAACTTTTAAGGATTAGTAGGTCGACTGTGCCTGTATAGTTTCAGTCGACTACCATTGATCATTCCTTTCAATATTGTTCCTCCCAAGTCTTTTAGATGTACAAATCCCCCATCTGTGACAGTCTTTACTTCATATGACCCTAGCTAATGAATTCTAAACTTCCCAGGGTGTTGGAAAAAATTGTTGTCATAGAGTAAGACTGGGTCTCCCTCATTAAAACTCTTCTTTTTAATATTTCTATCATGCTAACATTTGTCTCTTGATTTATATACTTCCTGGTGAAATTTTTCTAGAATTCTCCATTTCCATTAGTTGACTTAACCTTTCCTGTACTATGCCTCTTTCTGTCATGTTGGTAATTGATTCTACGCACATACTGGTTACCATAAATTCTAATGGCACCACTACTTCCTTCCCATACACCAGTCTAAATGGTGTTTGTCCTGTCAAATTCTTACATGTGGTCCTATATGCCCATAGTACCATTGGTATATTCAAGTCCCAATCATCCATGTTGACATTGTAGATTTAAGTCATAGCATTTTCCAAGATCTTATTGAAAGCTTTCACTGTTCCATTTTATTGAGGATGATATGGTGCACTCTTCTGGTGATAGAATTCAAACTCCTTTGTCATATCCTTGATGGTATCATTGATAAAATGAGTGCCCTGGTGACTCATCAGAATCCTAGAACATCCAAATATGGTGATCACTTGCTCAAACAAGAAGTGTGTTGTTGTCTCTGCACTACAAAATCTGATTGTTGATGCTTCTTCCCATCTTGTTAAGTATTTAGTGGAGGTAATGATATATATAGCTCCTGATTTTTTTTTGGTGGATTAATAGGTCTCACAAAGTCTATTGCCCATTTTTGAAATACCTGCAGAGTCACTTGTGGTATTAGAGGCATCTCATCTCTTCTGTTGGGTTTTCCAACCCTCCGAAAAGCATCACATTTCTGGGAATATTCCTTGGAATATTTATGTACTGTTGGCCACCATAATATTGCATGTAATACCTTTTGAACAGTAGATTTTTCTACATAGTGTCCTCCAACTATATCTTCATAAGCTTCTACTAAAATTCTAGGCCTTTCATGTTCCAATACACACCTTCGCAAAATGCTATCTATGCCCATTTTGTATAAATGTCCTGCAATAAGTTGATAGTTTGTAGCTTTGACTATCATAATTTTCTTCTGCACAGTGGTAAATTCTTCTTGTGCAACTGTTATAGTCCAACAATGCCTTACCTATACATACAAGACATTGGCCTTTCCACTTACATACTCTGCCAAAATAATGTTGAGGCTGCTTCTTAAAAACCCTTTTTTGGATAGTGTATGCACCCTGCTACACTAGTAGCCCACGTACATACGTGTTATGCATGCTATTTAGCCTGCGTACATATGTGAGCTGCATGCTAGTTAGCCTGTTTTACCTCCAAAAATTGTAAAAAAATATAAAATTGCAAGGAATTCGATGAAGTTTATGGGCTATCGAGGGTTTCCTAACCATTTTACCCCTTGTAGCCCATCCCCAAATTGAATAACCATTTTTTTCTCATATAAAAATAGGTCTTGGGGTCTCATTTAACAAGACAAAAAAAAGAATAAGAAAACTATGCCAAAATCCCTTCTCCTTCTTAGCCCAAGTTTTGCATCCTATTCTGAGTTTTGGCCTCAACCCTTCCCTCTATCCCTTTCTCCTTATACAACCTTGTATCCTTTCCCAATTGATAAGTTGGTTGTGAGAAGAAAGCATGGGATTGATGCACTTGGAGCCATTATAGAGGATCCTGGACTTGGTTTGTGGAACGATTTTCGAAAAAGGTTGTAATCATTTTTGTCTTGAAACTTAATAAAAGAGTTCGTCCTTGTCCCAAAATATTATATTTGTATGATTTTGTTGATTTATGCATTTATGTCTATACCAAACCTTGAAAGTGATAAGTAGAGATTTCATTTATTGTAGCATTATTTTCCTAATCTTTTGTAGGTCATCTTTGGGAGGAGACCCGCAATCTAGGAGGTTGCAAGAAGCGAAAGAGGTCTGTGCCAACCGCAATGTCTAAAGGTGCACCCATTGACTCTCTTTCTTCTCTCTCGTCATTTCGTTTAAGTAGTTTTGGGGTAGTTTAAGGGTAGAACAATATTTTAAGGGAAGTCAATGCTCTTCTTGTACCTAGACCCAGTACAGGGGGATTTTCCCCATATTAGAATTGGTGACTCCACTGGGGAGTCTCTCTAGGGTCTTAGTGGAATATTTTGGTTTGATTTAGTTTTATCATTTTCTTTTTGAGTTTTCCTTGTTTACTGATTCAGTTTAGGGTCTCTTGTCACCTTCCAGGTGCCTACTAGCCTTCCTTCCCAGTCAATTATTCGAGCCTTTTTTCTTTTCGGAAATTTATATAGGTGTATGCAACATCTCCTTAGTATATCCCATGTAAATACGCGGTCTACATAGTATACAACCCTTGTACATAC
This sequence comes from Picea glauca, assembly GCA_000966675.3. NCBI lineage: Eukaryota > Viridiplantae > Streptophyta > Pinopsida > Pinales > Pinaceae > Picea > Picea glauca. The sequence continues at coordinate 60,165 of JZKD02S2145907.1, forward strand.
ACAAGCTACTTGTGCACAACTCAAGTCTCTATGTTTTTGAAGGTTTAAAAAAAAAGACTTTTTATTTCCTGACAATAAGCTTTGTGCTTCTTAGGCCTTCTTGAACTCTTCAGGGTCTCTGTTAATGGTGTTTGATTAGGTTAAAGATTCATTTTAACTTTATTTTTGTATAGAACCCCTATTGTTTCTTCATTTTCTTTTGTATTATTTAGAGGTTTAGAGTCGACCTATAAGCGTTAGATCGTCTCATGGATTCTAGTGAATCCCCGCATTCAGGCAGTGGCTTAGGGTCTGTATGAGTCTTGGGTTTATTTTATCTTTATCTGGTTTATGCTTTGAAAAATGAAAAAGATCTTTTACTTGTGTTTTATTTTCTAATCATTTCAAAAAATAAAAAAATGTTGTGTTTAGATATGCATTAAGTTTGGTAGTTGTAGTATAGTTTATTTTGTTTTTTACAAAAGAAAAGAGTTATTTTTCAAAGTTCATGTTTGATTTTTCCATGAAATTTTAGTAGTTTGCATTTACATTGTAAAATGAAAAACGCATTCTAGGAAACTGTTTTCATTATAGGATCTTGGAATACTATTTTGAAAAGTTTGCATTTACAAAGGTTTAAAATCCAATTCTTTCAATTTGAAGAATCTAGTTTGTTTTTTCACGAATTCTCTAAAGTCTTTCTTCTCTTTTGTCTCTTTCAAACACCATAAGTTGTACGTCCATACCCTTTTGAGTAAGTCAAGCCAATTAAAATCAACGCTTAACACTTAAAATCATTTATAATTTTTTTTTTGTAGGGTTCACCAAGTAGTCTAGGCTCTAGGGCCTTGAAATAGGTGTGGAGAGGAAAATCTTCAAGGCTGCCTAAAAAAACATAAGAGTCTATGATAGGGAGTGTTAGAGTCCAGTATCATAAGATTCATACGGGACCCGCCTCTAACATAGGGGATAAGCACAAGGTTGAGTGAGGAAAGGTAGAGGAGATAACCCCTCCAAAGATGAACAAAGCATAGTAGGGATTGTATATTGAGAGTCATTCTTGGGAATCACACTGATCTCATTTCAATACAGAGACTCGTGGACCTCAAATATGTTCAAGATACTTAGTTTTCTTATGAACCATTTTCCTTTAGAACCCTTAAAAGGATTCAGACTTTGTTATCCTACTCATTACGATTAGCTCGACTGTCAACTGTACCCACCTGGTGACTGACTGCGAGATGAAAACCTAGTTTCATTTTTTTAGGGACTTAGATAGATGAATACGGGGGTATACAATGGTACCTAGGGAAGACGTCAGATCACACTTTCCAGAGTATACACGGAGGGTGTTTCCATGTTTGATTTACACTTGCACTGATAAGTTTCTCTAGTGTCGATTGACATAACTGTTCTTCCTTCGAGTCAATTGTTTTCTTGATTTGTTGTTAGGTAATTTTAGTGTGTGCTATGTGTTTCGCACTAGCTAAACCTTACAATTTTAGTTGATCATTTCAAAAGGTGGAAGATCAACAACTCCACCATTCGTGTAGGCTTCACGGCCTACCTCCGGTTACTTTAGAGCCACCTCCGCCACCATTGAGGTGCATGATAGATCAAGAATGCTCATCTGAAGCTACCGGGCCACATGAAACTGTGCCTAAGCCAAATCCTAGAGAATACTTTCCTGCACCAGAGGAATCCATTGTTTCTGACCTCGAGATTGAAGGCTTCAGGCCAACAAACCCTTAGATCGTTGACTTATCAATGCTGCTTCTAATTCAGATAGTGCCTCCTGAGGTGAATTCACCTAAATGATAGTTTGTTCGGTGAGTGACGATGGAAGAAACTAGTGCTACTTTGTCAGGGAGTCCTCATACTCCCATCTTGGCTTCCACAGGAGGGAAATTGTACCTCATCCCCCACCTCTTCCTGTCAGGACGATGACCATCTAGACGCCCACTACTTTGGATAGTGGCACAATCCCTTCGAAAACTTTGACCATTTTTCCCTCTATCCAGAACATGTTTGGCACTCCCTTTTTATATGGGATGTCGGGTTTTGACTCCAATTCTATTCTAACCTACTCTACTCTATAGACCATTGGTCTAGGGGTAGGGATATCTAGTGCTCCCTTTCAAGGACCCATTGTGGGAACCACTTCCCCATTCAAGGCTATCCCTTATGGTGGGGGTCACATCCCTCCACCATCCCCTTCACTCGGAGGCACTTTCCAACAACCGATCAGGTTTAATAACAACTCTAGTTTGTTCAGTGGGGAGAGCCATGGACCTCAATCCTACATGACTCTGATAGGTTCTATGCCCTTTATTTTGTTCGGTGCTGTTGTGTTGGTTTTATCACTTGGGTGAGAAAAACCACAACACTTGCATGTTTAGATAAGCCTACTAAACAAGACAAAAGTTTGTGAGTTGGTTAGACAAATCAAATGCACATGAAAAAAAAATGCAACTAAAAACAACTAAGAAATAAATGTTAGACAAGATTGAGAAACTAGAACCATGAGAATAAAAAAATGACCAACATATTGCTACCAATGGATCAATAGATTGATAGGAAAAACACCGTAGAGAAAGGCATGGACTTATGAGTCCCCTCTTCCTCCTTGGGAGGGCTCTTGAGTTCCCTAATTGAGAGCTCTTCTATTCATACAATGAAAGAAATGGAAAATGGTGAAGAAATACAAATTCCTAGTCCATCAAGAGGTGAGTGGAATGGCCCATTTCAATGGTGCCTGAAGGCTTCAAAGAGAAAAGAAGATTCTCAAAGAAGAATTCTTGTAGCATAACAATACACTAAAGATCTTGTTTTCTTAACACACCCATGGCTCTTATTTATAACATCCATTCATGGAAAAATGTAATTGGTTCATAGTGTGAACAAGGGGCCTTTTAGGGCACCCTCTAGCCCTTGACTAGACTCCAAGCTATATTTCGCTAAGATATGAGTGTCAAATCATGTTGGGGGTCGTACTAGAAGTGGTTGATGGGCTAAAAAGATCCATAAATGCATCGTTCATAAAACTGCACAACTTTTTTCGTAGACATTCGTGCATTTTTCTCACTGAGGCCTGTGTTAGCCTATGCATTATGTGCATTCTTGCTTTGGTGAATCTGCACACTTTGATTTTTGACCCAATTATATAGTTTTCTACCTTTTTATGGATTTTGGTGTTGTATGTGGACTAATTGTTGTTGGCATTGATGTTTTTCTTCAACCATTTTGTGCAATGTTGTAGATGATTTTTCAGTGATAACATATGCCCCTTTATGTGTGAGGTTAGGAGCATACGTATAGACAAAATACATCAATGCTTCTTTTTGTTGAGAGTGCCATTGTAGGGAAGAGTGAAGAGAGGAACTGCAAGAGTGATCCGCTAGAGGGAGAGGGAAAACTATGGGACCCAAACCTTTCTTAAGGGAGAAAAAATAAAAGATGTGTACAAACGAGGTGGGCATGCCCCATGCTTGTGTTATGAAACTAAAATGTGGGACTGTAACTGATGATGAATGCTGATGTAGATAACTGTAGTGCCCTTGAGGATAGTTGATAATGGTAGATGACAACTATAAATGGTGAACAGGCTCTGAAGTGAGGCAAGGACGACTGTAATAATTTTTGATGACTCGTAGGCATTGATGGCCTAACAAATTCAGAGGTCTTTGACTGGTATGAAAAGACTGCAATAGTCGCATAGTAATACCCACCGTAACATGAGAGTTTTGTTGAATTTGAATGTTATGGGGGTCAACAGAATCAAAGAGAAATGATGATTCTCTCTGTTCTATCCGAGACTCCTCATTGAGAAGGTAGTGAGAGTCAAGATACTCTCCCACTTCTAGAAACTGTGTTGATGTCAACATGAAGGGAGATGTGACTCCAATAAGAAAAGGGCTTCATGAAATCCACTGAGTAATATATGATATCAAGTACTAACAGGTAACATAAATGAAGTCAATATGATGTGGGAGGCAAGACTGCCCTTGGTTGGGGAATTTTGAAGGATGATTGGCAACAACTGTAAAATTGGATCTAGCATCAGTGGGATGACTAGATGTGGGGTTAAACTATGCCATAGGCTAACAAAGTGGGCATACTTAGAGATCATGGGTACATGGACTTGGGATACTCTAGGTTTGCTAACTATGTCAATATGAAAAAAGGGTGGATGCCCCAACCAAGGGAGACATGGGATTCTTTTCCAGGGAAAAGAAGGCCATCAAGTGTGATGATGAAAAAACTATGTATATGCTGGAAACAAAGGCTTTATACAATTACCAAAGAAATAAATAATAATGTGGGTCGAGTATACAGATACAGAAACAAGTGTTCCAGTGAAATGTGGCTTGGCCTATTAGGGCACAAGTTTGTGAAAGAGAACTCATAGAGGGTGGGGGGCCCATGGGTGGGTTTCTATATTAGGAAATGGATGGAGGACAATATGAAAATGGGAAAACTAATAGTGGATGAGATGGATGACTAATGAATCTGCGGAGATGCAGTCAATAGAACCGAGATGATATGACCTAGGAGTCTATAACATCCCCAACCACCCACAGGCCGGGGCATGATACCTTCAAGCCCATCCTTGGACTTCGTATTCTTATATATACCTTATTTAATTAATAAGAATGCATAAGATACAATATTTAACGACATGCACACCAATATCCAACAAGCATTAATAATGTAAGATTTAGTTAAATGGTAATTAAAATACACATCGGAAATACATTCATACACAAATAATAATATCACAATAGAGAGCACTTATATTTATGAAATATGACACCAATTGGATGCAGACCAAGGAAATTCCACCCAACCGTAGACACCACTTCTCCAAATCTCAACAAAAGTATCACCCCTAAGCTAGAGCTATGAATCCATAAGGACGGTTCCATAGTGTACTTGGGTTCCCAAACCAATCAGCTCTCAAACTCTCATAGATTTCCCAACACCCACAACAATCCCAATACCCATCTCTCTTCTACCCATCATGTACCTCCCCAAGAGAATGGACCTCCACCCTTCTCTACCACACAGTCCCTTAGGCACTCCTTCTTATTATTTTCTAGGGCCTCTAGCATAACTGGTCTAGAATCTCAATGATGAAACTCTCAGGACTTGCATTTGTGAACAAAAACAGGGCACAAGCCAATGCATCTCAGAGATGCATGCCCCTAGTTCATGGCTAGATTGCACCAACGACCATTACAACCAACTATCCCATGGATAATTATTTAGCAGTTTGGTTCCCCTTCCTAAGCTAAGACCGAATGAGTATTGATCAATGAATGAGTAAGAGGGTGCATGAAAGTGCGTGAGGGAAATGAATGAATGTAAAGGAAATCAACGAACAAGCCATCATTCGAACCCCCCATCAGACCAGAGGTGGGTTTAATTAACTTCGTGGGGAAATCAAGAACCTCTTGGACTTCCCAAAGAATCTCACGTAACCGATCCCCTCCCTTAGACAAAAATGGGTAATTAAAATAGGAATAATAATTTATCCCCTCAAGCCCCCTCTCTTGTGGAATCATAGCCCCCTATAACTCTAGTCCTTGTCCATCTAGCATCCAACAATTTATTTATTATTAATAATGATCAAAACATTACATTTCTTGGGCATACTGGCCCTTTAATAATTTTTTGGGCACTCAGGCCTTTCGACATTGTAGCAATACATTATTTAAAATGGGGGTTCAAAACCCAGGGTGTTACATTCCCTCCCCCTTCTTTTGGCACTGTCCTCAGTGCATATACAAAAAAGAGATCAAAATATCAAATTTATTCAAAAAGTTGTAGGTACTCTTCCTGCATGGCATATTCATGCTCCTAGGTAGCATCTTCAGGACCGTAGCAGGTCCATTGAACTTTTACCAGCTCTATAACTCGATTCCAGTGAATTTTTACCTTTCTGTCCAATACCTGTACTGGCTGAACCTGAAAGTATCCCTCTGTCTCTACGTGAATCAGATGCCAATCAATAACATGGTTAGGATCATGTACATATTTATTTAGTAAAGAGACATGAAATACATTATGCGCATTCATGTAAGCAGGCAATGCAAGTATGTATGCAACTAGACCTATTTTGTCCAATATTTCAAATGGACCACAGAATCTGGCTCCCAGCTTTGTACAACTACCCAATTTCAAAGAGATTTTCTTGGGCTTCAATTTGAAAAGTACATGCTCCCTAATTTAAATTCTCTAGATGTCCTGTTCTTGTCTACATAAACTTTTTGTCTATCCTAAGCTACCTTTAAATTCTACTTGATCTTGACCACTTGTTCTTCCATGTCCTTGAGAAACTCTGGCCCAAGTACCACTCTATCTGTTGGGTTGTCCCAACTCACTGGAATGTTTCATTTCCTACCATACAAGGCTTCAAATGGGCTCATTCTCAATGAATCTTGATACCCATTATTATATGCAAACTCCACCAAGTGTAAGTAATCTTCCCACTTAGATGGCTTATTCATCGCATACATTCTCAACATGTCTTCAATTATTCGATTAACTCTCTATGTTTGCCCATATGTATGGGGATTATATGATATGATAAAGTTTATATTTGTGCCAAATCCTTTAAACAATCCCTTCCAGAAATTGGAGGTAAAATTCATATCTTTGTCCGAGACGATTGTCCTAGGTATCCCATGCAACCTAGAAATTTCCTTCATGAAAATTTCTGCAATATTTTCCATTGTATGTGTTGTCTTCACATGAACAAAATGAGAAGCCTTTGTTAATTTTTCAACCATAACCATGATTGAATCATGTTTCTTATTCATTTTGGGTAATCCTATGATGAAATTCATGGTGATCACTTCCCATTTCTTCTCTGGAATTGGCAATGGATGCAACAAACCCGCTAGATTCCTATGATCAACCTTCACCTTCTGACATTCCATACATCGAGCGATGTAATCAACAACATCCTTCTTCATTCCTGGCCAAAAGAACTAGCTTCTGACTGTTGTAATTGTTTTATGGTAACCAGGATGTCCAACATAAGGAACATCATGCATTTCCTTCAGTACCAAATTCCTCATTTCTCTGGAGATAGGAACATAGATTCTATTTTTATGCATGAGTAATCCATCTTCCTTTATTTTATACTCCTTTATTTTCTGTTGTACATTTCCTTGATGTAAGATTTCCTTTACTTGTAGGTAATGTTGATCTGTAACAAGACCATCTAAAATTTTGCTCTTCAAGTGTGACTGATGCATACTGACGGTAGTAGCATGCATGAGATGCACTCTTCTAGTAAGTGCATCGACAACTTTATTCTCCTTTCCATTGATATGCTTGATATCAAATTCATAGTCACTTAGAAATTCCATCCATTTTGTTTTCCTAACATTCAAGGTTGTCTTTTCAAAAATATACTTTAGGCCAATGTTCTTTGTCCTTAATTCAAATTTCTTCCCCATGAGATAATGCCTTCATATCCTCAAGGCATGAACAATGGAAACAAGTTCCAAGTCATGGGTGACATAGTTCCTCTCATGTTCCTTAATATTTATGAACTCATATCCAATGACACGTCCATTTTTCATGAGGACTCCCCCAAGTCCATCCTTACATGTCTCTGTACATACCACAAAAATTTCATTTGGTTCAACAATATTTAACACAGGTGCACTAGTAAGCAATTCCTTCAATAGATTAAATTTTTTTTCACACTTGAGTGTCCATTCAAATTTAGTTCCCTTATTTTGCAAACAAGTGATGGGATGAGAAATCTTAGAGAAACCTACTATGAATCTTTTGTAGTATCCAGCTAATCCAATAAAATATATGATGTCTCACACATTTTTGGGTGTTGGCCATCCTCTAATCACTTCAATATTCTCTGGATCTACTATTATTCCCTACTCTGAAATAATTTGTCCCAAGTAATGGATCTTCTTTTGATAAAAACAACAATTACTCAACTTGGCATACAACTGATTTTCTCTCAATACTTGCAACACCAATCTTAAGTGATGTTCATGCTCCTCTTCAAACTTAGAATAGACAAGTATGTCATCCAAGAATACTATGACAAACTTGTCCAAATAATTTATGAATATTCCATTCATTAAGCACATGAAGACAACTGTTGCATTGGTCAGTCCAAACAACACCACTACAAATTCAAAATGCCCATACCTAGTCCTAAAGGTTGTGTTATGAATGTCTTCTTCCTTGATTCTTACCTAATGGTATCCTACCCTCAAGTCAATATTTGAAAATATCTTTTCTCCTCTTATCTGATCAAAGAGGTCATCAATTCAGGGTAGAGGATACTTGTTCTCTATAGTGTACTTGTTCAATTGTCGAAAGTCAATACACATCCTCAAGGTTCCATCCTTCTTTTTGACAAAACACACTGGTGCTCCCCAAGGTGAAACACTTGGACGTATGTACCCTTTCTTCAACAATTCCTCCAATTGCATTTTCAATTCTTTTAACTCTGGTGTGCTCATTCTGTAAGGTGTTTTTGACACTGGGCCAACTCCTGACACTAAATCAATTGAGAGATCTATCTCCCTTCTAGGTGGAAATCCTAGTATTTCTTGGAATACATCTTCAAATTCATGTAGCACCGAGAAATATCCAAGGCTTGGCCCCTTTGTATTCTATGGCTCATCCACATGAGCTGCATACAATTGACATCCTTTCCTAAAACATCTTTTTAGATGTAAAGCTGAAATCTCCCTGACAGAGATGGGTCTTGGAACTCCTTTCACAATGCTCCATTTTCCATTTCCATCAAGACATGTAAATGTCTTGTTATGAAAATCTAGGACAACATGATTCTTTTCCAACCAATACATTCCAATCAGAATATCATAATACCCCAATGGTATGATATTTATATCAATACTAGTATTCGCGCCATTAAGACTTATGGAACAACTTCTGACCATATCATGAATTCTTCTTTTGGTTCCAGTGGCTAACTAAACCAAACTTGATTTTCCAAGTTTACTTTTCTCCAAATGTAATCTATCCACTATATTAGGATCAATGTAGCAATGATTTTCTCCTAAATCAATCAAAATAGCAACAAGCTGATTTATGATCTTACCTTCCACCTCGATCATATTGGACCAGTACTCTGCTTGTCAATCATTTAAATCTGCATAGATTATTCCCATATCTTCCACTGTTGTATCCCCTTGGATGTTGTGCACAATATTCATTCTGTCCTTTCTGTGTGGGAAATCCTTGTACATGTGATCTTCCTTGCATCCCCAACATTAAATTGGTTGTCTTCCCCTTTTTCCCAAGGAATCTTCTTTCTTGAAATATCCCTTATCATATTGATCTTGATGATTTCTATTAGGCTCATTCCTATTGAAGGTAGGTTTGAATCCTTTCCTCCTCTGATCAGACTTTGAATTTTTCTTGTCCTTACAATATTTCTGCAGACATTCTCTTCCCTGGCCTTGCTCATACAGATATTTATCCTTCCTGATGGCCTTAATCAAGGTCTTGGGTTCATCATACTTGATATTTTCCTTATAAATGGCTGGCAGTCCACTTAGAAATATTTGTATTTTTACTTTCTCATAACCAATGAACCTGACATGCTTTAAAAACCCCAAGAACTTCTTCTTGTACTCTACCATAGTCATGCTTACCAATCTAAGTTCAAAGAACTCCTGCATTTTCTTGTCATAGAAATGCTCTGAGAGGTACTCCTTCTAGAAGTACTTCTTGAACTGCTTCCAAGTGATCCTACTTTCATTAACATGTTCCACTTGCTTCAGTTGGTCCCACCACTTTTCATCTTTCCCGTGTAAATGGTAGGTGGAAATCATCGCTTCCAGGTTGGATGAATAGTTATGCAAATAAAAATATCTCATGAGCCCAAGAAACCATGTTTCGACATCATATTCCCTTTCTCTTTCACCCCCAAAGGAAGGTGGCTTGAGATTCCTTAGTTCTCCTTGAAAACTATCTACCTCTTGTTTCCTTCTTTGGTGTCTGATAGAAGACACCTCTAGACTTCTTACGGGACCATCTGCTGCATAAAATGTTCTTTCCGAGTAAGGAGGTGCCATGAGGGATCAAACTCATGATATGGACCAACTCTTCCATGATCATCTCTTATTTCATGGCACCTTCCTTCTTCCTCTTGGCTTGAGTTTGATCCCTTCTTCATTTGTCTCTGCAACCGATTTAATATCTACAACACTCGAGAATTTATATAACTTTTCTCTTTCATCAGTCTCTCGTTGTCTTCTTTGTAGCTCTGCACTTCCATATTCAAGATTATTACTGTTTCTATTAACGTTTCCTTCTCTCCTTTCCCCTTACGTTCGTTGGACTCTGTCTCTGCATTACCAACTCTGGTATTCTGGCCTTCAGCCTCCTTATCATGACTATAGGATCTATCTCCTTCTTCCATTTCCTCAATACGTATCTTGAGATGATGTTCTTAAGCCCCTTAATTCTATAAAATGTGCAAGAGACCATTTGCTTAGAATTACGCATATGATAGACAAAATTGCAAAAATATGTTACAAGTCAATTTTTTATGTTTGTTCATGGATATCATATCCCATTCTCTGAAAATAATAGTGTCCTGTTATCCTTGGCTGACACAAAATTTCACCCTGCGTAGGGGCTTCCTTCAAACCACCTTCCCAGGTGACCACGACTAGAAACCGTGGAGAAATCCTTCCTTACCACTTTTCTGTCTTGAGGAAAACCAATTTGGCCCTTATCCCTCCTTCCCTTAGCTCTCAATATTCATATGAACACGATCATGACCCTGCACTTATCTGAAAAAGTGCTTGTCCAGAGCATCAGGACTTTAGAAGTTTCGGCTAGGGCATATCAACGGTCCTCGTCCTCTTTCACAATCAATGATCGAGATCTGCTTCGGGACTTTTCACTTTGGGAGTCTCAAATTTCCTCGCTTTCCTCCTCCCGAAACTCTTTTACCCAAAGTTCACGATCTACCAACGAGTGTCCTCCCACAGATCAACGGCTGTGAATTGCTTCAGCTCTTTAGGCTTTGGAAGTTTCAAACTTTCCTCTTGCACTTTCTCCTAGATCTCTTTCATGTGAATTTGATGATCCTTTGACATGTGTCTTCTGGAATCTATGGTCGATATGTACTCCAGCCTTTGGGCCTTGGGGATTTTTCAACCCAACACAACCTGTCAAATCCTTCCCTTTTGGAGTGACCAGTCTCTGGACTACATGATCTGTCGCCATGTGGTGAAATACTGGAAGTGGACACATGGCCCAATCATGCAAGTGACACTTGTCATGTTCTAATCAAGTTTTCAATACTCCAAATGCTCAAAAATTACTGACACGTGGCACACATCCCATGTGTCCATGTCATCCCAGGTGACATCCACAAGCCACGTCACTTCAGAAATTCTAGGGTCCACATCACCTCCTAGTGACATCATCATGCCCCATCACTTCAGCTCTTTGGGCTTCAGGGCTTTGGGATTTTTCATAATAGCACACTTCCAATCCTCTCAAATTCTGCATTCTCGAATTGGACATTCTATCACCATGTGACCTCCTGGATCGAATGACTATGTTTTACTTTGGGACTCTAGACTTCAGAAATCTCAAACTTCAAAAATTGTCTAGCCCCACTGGATTTTATCCAAAGCTCTGGATCTGGTGATGCGTGGCCCTCAACAGATCGATGACTACACTTTCTTCAGGTCTTCTTACTTCGAAGAACTCAACTCTTGACCTTGTCTTTCCCCAAAAGACGTGGATTTCTACCACATGTCCTCCTGGATCGGATGACTGAGATTCACTTTGGATCTCCGGGGTCTGAAAATCTCAATTCTCAACTTCTCTTGCTCACCTTTTCCTGGATTTCTTTCACCTGGAGCACACGATCGATTGACCCATGTCCTCCTACATATCAATGGTCCCCAAATACTTCTTCTCTTCATAGGTTCATCACTCGGGTGCTAACAAGTCACATCACTGCATGCCTTTCAAATTGCAGGGGAATGCATTGATGGTTTGGAGTAACCCACTTTTCTCCCCATAATTCTTTTGATGCTGACACATAACCCCTTGGTGAAATCGTGGTTTTGATTGCGAGACCACCTTGGGGAATTATATCCCATGCAACTTGGTTCCCAATTCTTCCTGTCCATTGATATCACTTTCCAATGGGATCTGACGGTTGTGACCTTATCCCTTGCTTCCTTTTCATCAGAAGACCCTTGTTTACCCGTCCTCTAATTCAATGATCCCAGATATCTCTCGTTCCTATAATGGCAGTCACTCCCAAATTTGAAGGGGGGATGGTCACGATCCTTCGAACCCCTTACAATGGATCTCTGGCAGTCTAAATCCTACATAGATTCGACAAAGCCATTCCTCTTGATATTTTCAAATTCATGGTCAGATTTCGATCTCGACCACGAGACTCTGACCAACAGACCTGACCCATACTAGCCCGATGTTTCAACTAGAAGCTCTGATACCTATCTATAACATCCCAAACCACCCATAGGCCAGGGAATGCTACCTTCAAGCCCACCCTTGGACTTCATATTCTTATTGATACCTTATTTAATTAATAAGAATGCATAAGATACAATATTTAACGACATGCATAGCAATATCCAACAAGCATGCATAATCTAATATTTAGTTAAACGGTAATTAAAATACATAGTGGAAATACATTCATACATAGATAATAATATCACAACAAAGAGCACTTATCTTTATGAAAGATGACACCAACTGGATGCAGACCAAGGAAGTTCCACCCAACTGTAGACACCATTGCTCCAAATCTCAATAATAGTGTCACCCCCGAGCCATGGCTATGAATTCACAAGGACAATTCCAAAGTGTACTTGGGTTCCCAAATCAATCAGCTCTCAATCTCTCATAGGTTTCCCAACACCCACAACAATCCTAGTACCCAACTCTCTTCTACCTAGCCTATACTTCCCCAAGAGAATGGGCCTCCACCCTTATTTTCCACACAGTCCTCAGGCACTCCTTCTCCTTATTTTTCAGGGCCTCCATCACAACTGATACAGAATATCAATGCTAGAATTCTCAGGACTCACAGTTGTGAGAAAAAATAGGGCACAATCCAACACATTTTAGACATGTAGGCTAATTTTCATATGTATTTAGGGGCTAAATTTTGCACATGGGCTAATTTTCCATGTTTTTTCCAAAAATGAGATTCGCTATTTTAAAAATGATTCGCTCAAATTCTATAGGATAAAATTATTTTACCTTAAAAATAGCCAAAATGTTATAAAAACTATATAAAATGCTTAGAAATTTGAATATTTTTACAAAAATATCGCTAAACATTTATAGTTGACATATGAAGGATTAGTAAGATTCACCAAGGTTTCTACATTTTAAAATAAATTCCCATCCTTAAAATCATCCAAGGTAGGCCCTCAGGTCATGGATGGATTTCAGTAGCGACCATTACAACCAACTATCTCGTGGCTAATTCTTCAGCAGTTTGGTTCCCCTTCCCAAGACAATACTGGATGAGGATGGATCAATGAATGAGTAAGAGGGTGCATGAAAGTGTGTATCTAACAACCAACGATGTATTTATTATTAATAATGATCAAAACATTGTATTTCTTGGGCATACTAGCCCTTTAATAATTGTTTGGGCACTCAAGTCTCTCAACATTGTAACAATACATTATTTAAAATGGGGGTTCAAAACCCGGGGTGTTACAGAGTCCATTGGGAAGGTTAGAAATATGATGAGAAAAAGTATGGGGTTCATTCTCAGAAGTGCATAAGACTATCAAGACTCCCATCCCTAGGGGGTGAAATTAGCATGAGTGTCAGGTTTCCAGGGGGAACTGTGAATGGGACAAATCATGTGGGCGAGAGTGCTATCAAATGATAGTACCAAAATGTGGTAGAGGTGAAGATACTGCAGAGCCGAATGTAGGGACCCTAAAGGTAAGTGTTAGAGGGTTTGACTGGGATATGCAATTGATTTATAGAGGGAATAATTACATGTCAGTGTTGAACATATACTTGAAGAGGCTGTAAGCTTTGCTGAATAAGTACCTGCACACATGAAAACCAAATACTTGATGTGAACAATGTCTGATGAGAAATATCATATAACAACTATTTTATAAAACTAAAAGTGAGCATGCATACCTGAACGTGATGTGAGAAAAATGCTCCTCCAGGACCAAGTGTAGATGGTGACTCAAGGAATGTGAATGTGTATATCGCGAGATCAAGATCCTATAGTTGAGAACAAAGGCTCTGGGCTCTTGTAACAGAGTGTGGAAGTTGGGAAAAAGGGGTTATATATGTCTGGTGGGCCCACAATGCCACCTCATTTGTACCTGTCATTGTTTCTAACTGACGAGATAGCTGTGATCATATTTCGATATTGTGGGGGCGTGAGGCTACCAATCCGGGAGTGGTGAGAGACAGGTTAGTGGTTCTATCATCCCACACCTTATGAATTTTATAGTTTGTAGGTAGGGTTTGTGAGGAGGGATGTATTGGGGTTTTTTAAGGGTAGGGTCCCACCAATGTGTGGGAAAAGGAGGAATACCTGCACATATTTGTGCGAGTATAACCCTGTTTTTTGCACATAATGTGTGACTATGCTTGACACAACCATGCATGTGGGTGCGAAGGTGGGATAGACATGCGTGCATGAGATGCGCACTTGTCTGACTGATAGTTGTGCACTCATGTGCAACTGTTTCTCAGACAACTTCTCATGAGTGGACAATTGTATTAAGAACAGGTGCACACATGTGCACACCTGTCTGAGGGAAAGTTGCAAACTATGGGCAAGCTAAGGGTTTGTGATTTTTTGATATTTTTATGCTTCTTAGTGGATGACGAGGTTGATCAAATGTTTCTATGTGGATGAAGGCAATCAGCAGAGAACATAGCACTATGTCAGTCCACTGGTAGGAGCGTGACTGGGATTGGTTACAAGAGATTGTGAGGGAGAAACTGAGCGTATAGAGACACTTGGTAGCCTCTGGATTTCTCAATTTCTTTCAGTGCCCCTTGATACTATCATAGGATTTCCTGCTTCAATACTTTATTGGGATGTGGAGCATTGATCTGTAGTGCTTCATAGTGAGGGGGGAGCAACTAAAATTCTATGCTACAGAGGATGTAAATTTCTTGACGGGACTCCCATTCCATAGAAGGGTACTAGCCATTGATCCCCATCTTTATGGGGAGGATCAGTTGGAGACCATGGTGGCTCGCCATTGTACTGGGACAAACCTTGTGTTGGGTTCGGTCATCCACATTGAGGCCATTGTTTACTTACTGACTGAGTGCATCGTGACAATGGTGGTGAGGATCTATGGATCCTTGGGTAGTTAGTGGATCACTGGTGGTAAGTTGAGGGTAGTGGATAAGGTCCTGGATGGGGACCTATTTTCATGGGGTGTGCTTATGCACACTAAGATGATGGGGCAACTAAACTGGTGTCGGCGAGCTGACTCTAGTGACTTTTCTTTTGAGTCTGTTTTGGTGGCCTGGTTTTTAGAGAGGGTGCCTCTGTTGCACCCGAGGATCCTACTAGATCCCATGGGGCGATGAGAGCCACAACTAATCCAGTGTGCCCATGTGTTGGCCCAACATGGAGGTGGGGAGGGTGGCCACTATTTCACGGCCACGTTGGCTCGAGTGTGGCACCATATTCCATAGGTTATCCTGAGATACCCATATGTGGGTATGGACTATCGACATGATCCAGACATGGTGTTTCCTTCTAGGGAGGACTGGGATCAATGAGGTATGTGTTGTAGTTTTATGTTTTGTGATTTTGATAGAGATAATTTATTATATATGTATATGGATGCTGGCACTATATCTGGTGTTGTTTTGCAGATTTGGGACCCCGAGGATGAGAGACATAGGTAGTCGGGGAGCTGACTCACCGAGGGCTAGCTCGACATGAACCTATAGAGTCGAGGGTTGGATAGAGGTAGATCTGAGATGACATTGGTGTTGGACTAGCGAGAGAGCCATAGGGAGATTCAAGGGTGATGTTGGAGGATCTACACAGAAGTTTCAAGTGGGTTCTATAGGGTGTTCTTGAGGGCATGTGGGCCCACATATAGGATGAGGAGGTCCTAGACTAGTGGGTGGGAGTACCAATAGAGTGGAAGACACGGATCCATTGATAAAAGGTGGCAGGGGCAATGATATCTGGTCAACTGCCTCCTAGCGTTGGAGGGCCCCCAACCAGTGGGGTGCTTTCGGCTGACAGAGGACTTGGGGGGGGAGACTTGGGGGCACCTTGAGTGTCAATTTTTTGTATGTATGGGTTTGGGAGCCATATTTTGTATAGGGTACTTGATACCCATTTTTTTACTCATAGGGGTGAGGGGATTCATGTTCCTATGGGTGATTTTATATTTTTTGTAAACACTTATGACCGTTGATGATATATATACATGGATACATTTTTTATCATGCATGGCTCTATGCTTTATGTTTTTTTGTATGATGTCTTTTCTATGTGTTTTGAAAAATGTATGATGTTATGTATAAAATGTTGTTTTAATGTGATAAATGCCAATCTAATACTAGGCTAGTCATGTGATCTGCTACTTGATTGAGGTGTCTTGGAATATGTGTAAATGTGATGGAATCAAAGTTGCGATATAAGAGTCTAAATTGTAGGTATTTGCGAAAGAGGCAAGGATCATGGAAATGATATACATTGTTGCGATGTAAGACGAAAAGATGACAATCTAATAGAATGATATGGTGACGAATGTGGAGATGACTGTCCTCATAGAGAAGAATAATGACGATGTCGTATTCAACTTGGTTGTTGGTGGCCAAGCCCAAACATATGCCACTGGAGTGGAGAAGGATGTGTGAGGGAGAATAGAGGGCCCAAGCAACCAAAGTGAGATTCTAGGTCCAACGGGTGGCACCGTTGACGTAACCAATGTGGTATGTTGATGGATGATGCATTTGTCAATAAGACAAATGATAAATCAGACATGAGGAGTGGTGGTGGAAAAGAAGACTAAAAACTCTACAAATGTGTACAAAGAGAAACCTAAGGTAGGGGGGCTACACTTAGGCATAAAATTTCTTTAAGTTCAACCCATTGACGGGTTCTTTGAGAGGGTAGCCTTCTAGAGAGGCCAATATATATGCACCTTTAGTGAGGTAGTGTTGGATAATGAAGGGTCCATGCTATAATGACTCGAATTTTGGATGGCCGAGAATATCATGGGAAATATTGTAGGCTAACATGATATCACCTTTGTTGAATGAGCGAAGGTTGACATGGCGATCGAAGGTGGATTTGGACCATTTTTTAGCTGCCTCATTGTGTTTTAATGAAGATAGATGATCTTCATCAAGTGACTCTAAGTTCAGCAGGCATTGCTCCATTGGAGCAATGTTAGGTAATAGCTCAATGGAAGTGCGTAATGTGGGGATTTCACACTCAATAGGGAGGGTGGATTTGATCCCATGGACGAGGTGGAACAATTTCAAATCGATGTCATTTTTGACTGCCATGCAATATTCCCATAAAGTGGAAAACAACATATGATGCCAGTTGGCCTTATGTTTGTTGACGGTATGTTGTAGCATGGTTTTGAGGACTTTGTTGATAGCCTCGACCTATCTGTTGGAATGAGGGTAGTATGGGGAGGCAAACACATGAGTGAAACCTATATTTGAGGAGAGTTCTGCAAACATATTCTTCTCAAAGTTTTTACCATGATCAGAACCGGGTAATGATGTGGTTGAATAAAAAATGTGTTGCTATGTTAGTGGTGTTGTTAAATGTGGGCATGGATTCAACCCATTTGGTAAAGTAATCCACTTCCACGACAATATACTTGTGTCCATTACTGGATGGAGGATGGAAAGTCATGAATTCTATGCCTCATTTACAAAAGGGCCGACTGTGATGGCGGGGTGTAGAAGAGCTGGTGGAGCTCATGTTTTGTTTGCATAAAGATGGCATTTGTCACATCGCTTGAGAGTGTATGCAGTCATAAAACAAAGTGGGATAGAAATACCTTGTTCGAATGATTTTTGGACGGTGGACATACCCGAGAGGCGACCATCGTAAGCACCACTGTGGAAATTGTTCAAGACTTTATCAACTTTGTCGATGGTGAGACAACATCGAAGAATGGTGTCGACCCCGCGTTGATAGAGAATGTCTTCGATGAGGAGGTATTCAGGGGCCTGATGGGGAATTTGTCGATGATCCTCTCAAGAGATATGAGACCCAAACTTCTATGTGCGAAGGTATATGAGGAGGTGTTTGTACCAGGGATCATTGGAGGGGATGAAGAAGAGGTTTTCCCTAGTATGGTCGCCAATCTGTTGTGTTGGTTTTGTCACTTGGGTGAGAAAAATCACAACACTTGCATGTTTAGATAAACCTACTAAACAATACATAAGTTTTTTATTTGGTTAGACAAACTAAATACACATGAAAACAAACAAATACAACAAAAAAAAACTACGAAATAAATGTTAGAGAATCTTGAGAAACTAGAACCATGAAAATAAAAAAATGACCAACATATTTCTACCAATGGATCGATAGATTGATAGGAAAACACCGTAGAAAAAGGCAGGGACTTATGAGTCCCCTCTTCCTCCTTCAGAAAACTCTTGAGTTCCCTAATTGAGATCACTTCTCTTCATACAGTGGAAGAAATGGAAAATGGTGAAGAAATACAAATGCCTATTCCCTCAAGAGCTGAGTGGAATGGACTATTGCAATGGTTCTTGAAGGCTTCAAAGAGAAAGAGGATTATCAAAGAAGAATTCTTGCAACATAACAATACCTTGAAGATCTTATTTTCTTAGAACACCCATGGATCTTATTTTCTTAGAACACCCATGGATCTTATTTATAGCATCCATTCATGGAAAGATGTAATTGGTTCACAGTGTGAACAAGGGGCCTTTTAGGGCACCCTCTAGCCCTTGACCAACCTCCAAGCTAGATTTCACTTAGATATGAGTGTCAAATCGTGTTGGGGGTCAAACCATAAGTGGTTGAGCGGTTGAAAAGATCCATAAATTCACCGTTCATATAAGTGCATGACTTTTATCCTAGATAGTCATGCATTTTGTGCATACTGCATGCTGAGGCTTCTGTTATCTTGCGCATTATGCGCACTATGCCCGCGCTTCCTTTGGTGAATCTGCACACTTTTATTTTTGAACAAATTATATAGTTTTTTTCCTTTTGATGGATTTTTGTGGTGTAGGTGAACTAATTGTTCTTGGCATTGATATTTCTCTTCAACCATTGTGTTCAATGTTGCAGACGATTTTTCAGTGATAACAGGTGCATTTGGAAATAACAATTTCTCATTGTCTTCTTTCTCGTCCAGGGGAAATCCCATTTTTGGTCAACAAAACCATATGCAAGGTTTCATTCCTTCGTAGGGAGTGATGACATGAGTTTACGCCTCACAAGGTATTGTAAATCCTTGGCAAGGCTCATTTCCTTTGCAAGGGATGTCTATTGGGGGCAACCCCTCACACACTGTGTGGAACCCCAGGAAAGGTTCAATACCTATTCCAGGAGGGTGAATTGGGGGCATCTCCAACCAAGGTCCCTGAAATGTTGTACAGGGAGCAATCCCTGCACAAGGCATGTCATCCAACTACGAGAATCAACCAACGATGTAGAATCAAACACATGTACCTTTTACTGGACATGTCCACCATGGTATCTACCAAAACCATGGCCATTAGTCAAAATTTAAGCCCCTCGTTTCATGTGAATACTCCACAACCTAGACTACCTTTTTCGATAACTCTGCACTTGTCATACTTATCGAGACTTTTGAACGACCTGATCTATCATGATCTGCATTGCCACCCCATTCCAACTAAGTTTCCCTTAGACATCCCTAAGTTTGAAGGAAAGCTTGGAAAGGATCCAGGTGATCATGTGACAACATTTCACTTATGGTTCTCATCCAACTTGTTAAAGGATGACTCCATTCAATTGCATTTTTTTCAATGCACTCTTATAGGGGGTGCCACAAAATGGTACATCCAGCTCCATATCTTGAAGTACGCTTACTTTAATGACCTGGCTATGGTATTATGAAACCATTTCTAGCTACCGATAAGATATGGTGTCGACACCGAGTTGCTGGACAACTTCGAGCAAATGAAATCTAACCATATCTCAGATCTCATCCGAGAATGGAGATGACAAAAGAGTTAAGGTTCCACCCAAAGTTTTGCTTGAGTGGTTCCTAAAGTCCTGGTTACCTTGTGTATCCAAAGATATCACAACGTACGGGGTTTTTTCCGAAGAAGAGGGTATCATGAGAGCCCAACAACTGGAGTTTATTAACTCTCAATCCGGTATGCTATACGAGATCCTACCCAATGCACCACGGTTGACGTTTGACAATACCAAACAAAATTTTGGGCCTCACATCGATGACATAGTAGGCTCAACACAAAGGAATTCCAAAGATCAATTGTCTAATCCTTTATAATAGTTATTGATTCAACAATTGTGGCCAACCAAACTCCTAGTTTGACTACCCCTATAACCCAGACGTCAGATGTACATAGTGTGTAATCGAAAAAACCCAAGGTTAACCAACAAATCAAGGGAAAGAGGAAACCTAAAAAAAAGAAGGGTAAGGGGGATAAGAAGGTTGCAAATAATGCTCGCAAGGGAAAAATGAAAAGAGAAAGGTGAAGTTTATGTGTAAGCTATTGTTCTAGAGTCTATACTTAAGGATTTAAAAATTAGAGTGTCTAGGCATCCAAAAGTTAGTAAGATGTAAAAAGGGAGGAGGGTATACATTCAGGAAAGGAAGTTAGGGTTGATTTCTAGGTTGTCGCTGTCTGGCTTCCAACTATTCCTGGATGTTTATATCCATTTCAATTGCAGCCCATGAACATTCAAGTTCTACCCGCGTGTTACCTGTTTTAAGTATGGTGTCGAAGAGATTTAAAGCGATATGGGTTTGATCTGTCAAACTGGGTTTGATGTTGGGTTGTCTTACAACAGGGACAGTCATAGAGGAACATAAAAACTTAAATAAATCCTAAAGTTTTTATGTTGTATCAATTTTGATTTTATAAAAGAGAACTTTAGAAATCAATATTAAAAGAAAATTGCAAACCAAAGGCCTTTTTTTGTAACTGCATTATATTGAAATAAATGGTGTATGAATTATGGAGAAAAACATTAAGCTATCTATAGAATAAGGCTCCTATCGAGGGAGAATCTCACTCTATGAACAAAAGAAGAAAATAGGATAAGAAATGATCCGATGAAGCATAAAATATGACAACCTAAAAATTCACAGGTCTTGTACTTGCTAGTAAGCCGATACAGAGGAAAAATGTAAACAATAGATAGCTAAATATTAATCACTGCAGTAGAAGTTTTACTAAATTGCAATGCGACATTCATCAGATATATATAAGTGAAATAAAAATGAATATGAAATAACAGAGAGAACAAACTCATAACACAGTAGTGACGGAATTAGGAATCTCTGAATCGCTTGTATTAATTCTCCAAAAAAGACGGTCTCTATTACAATTAATCAAAAAGGTCCAACCTTTTTTCTTTCTTCAAAATGTATATTTATACAATTTTTTATGCGTTGGAATCTCAATATTTCTAGAGGTTTTCGGTTACAATCAAAGGAGTCGAAATGTTTCGTTTCTTTATCTCTGTTCTCATCTGGTACCCGAATCCTACCTCTTTGCATGCTCCTTGTAGATAACACACCTCTCCACCAACTGTGATATCCACTTAGATGGATCTTCTTGATTATTTGCCTAAAAAATATAGCAGTCTTTCATCAATAGCGACAACTTTCCTTCCACCTGTTGATCTTTGGCATTGATAGAGCATAACATTATACTCGGTTTAATTAGCCATTTGTCTATCTGCACTATGTCTGGTTGAGTTATTTGTGATATTTCGGCTAATTCTCTTTCTTCATTTTCCTTGATATTTAGCATATATTAAGCTGTATTGATCTGACCCAGTATCTCCATGCCACGTTCACAATCAGAACCCAAACAAATCTCACTTAACAAACCAAAAATTTCTTCACAATATTTCCTTATCTTCATAGCTTGTTTTTTTCCTTCAGATATATTTCTCTCCCATTCTTTCAACAAGATATTACCCTTGGTCTGCTCTGCAATGGGAAAACTAGAACTACTGCCTATTTCCCTTCTCATTGTGGCTATAATAGCCTCCTGGAACGCCACCCAAGCTGCTCCGGTATCCCTTTCTTTAAGAGAGAGGTTTTCCAACACCTAATCAATGAGTTGGAAGTCTCTTTGAATTGTTTCTACTTTAACAAAAAGACCGTGTTTCACTGCCGATAACCTTTTTCTGATCTCTATTGCCTGGGATTGAAATATCTCGATATCGATTACCTGGCTTTTGGTGAATTCTAGTTTGGCCCAAAGCTGGTCTATCAATTCCCCCTACTGGCTTATCTGAGACTGAATCATCCAAACCTTCAACTGTGTCTGTTCGAGATCAACTTTAAGCTGCTCGATTTCTTTTTGATCTTCTATTCTTGCTTTCTCTAAAGTCGCACTTGCCTGATCTTTAGCAACAACCTCTATTGTAGCTAGTTTAGTCTTTAGTGTCTTGATCAAATGATTTTTTCATTTTAGATAATCTTTTAGGGTCCCAACTAAATACTGGTTCGTCATGGTGAAAGCACCCAATGTTCTTGTTATTTGTGTTGCGAATTCTACTTTCTTCATATTTCTCCCATCAGTTAAAATTTTAAATTTCTTAGAGATAGTACCTGCCTCTTGGTAGAGTTCTTGTCTCACAACCACTTTCCTCTTCTTATCAAAGAAGAATTCATTCAGAGGTACCTCTTCTACTGATATAGGTGTCAATTTTTCACCCAAAATCCAACCTGTGTCCAGGATTTCCTTTGCAGACTGTAGGGGCATAATGAAGGCGATGGGATTGTCGACCTGTTTAGAAGATTTCCCGGGAGTAATGATCGAAGTTGGCTTGCTTGGAGGACTAGAAGCCTTGGCTTCCTATTTCAGGCCCCCAACTTGCTCTTCTTTATCCTATTGTTCTTCTCAGCTGGGTATTGAACCTTTAGAGACTCCGTCTTTTGTTTGCTGCTCCTCTGCTATCGTCGGATTTTCACCCTGTAATACTGGAGGTAGGAAACTTCACCTATGCTCTTGGAATATGACAACATTGGCCCTCTCCTCAGGTGATAGGGCTTGTATTCTAGCCATAACCTTGTCATAAGATTTTGCGCCTCGGAAAATATCATCATGAGGAAAATTTTCGTGCTTAAATCTTTTAAGGCCACAGTTGGCCAAATGATTACTCACACCCCTATGTGGATCGTGTTTCTTGAATTCGATGTGAACCAAATTTATATATTCTAGGGATACTGCCTTAGCCTTTGTATGCCCGAAGTCTAATAATGAATATGTGTTTAAATGAATAGGAAAAGGTGGCCATACCTTTTTTGAAAACCCTTTCAGTTTTTTACTTATACTACTGATTACGGTTTGCCTGGCGAACTTGTGACAAGCCAACCTGTCGGGTATAAGTAAGGGTAAAGAATGAGGAGGGATGGAAGTGTCGAAAACCCTGATGTATGAAAATTCTTTCTCCACATACCAATCAGCCACTTTGCTTAAATTTTCCGTGATGCTATCTGATATCCTGGGTGGTGGATTACCGAAGATGGCAACATGCATTGATACCATTACACAGTTGAATATTTCGTATACAAAATCCGAAGCCTTATCCTCCCAAATCTTAGAATGGTATGAATGGAATAGCTCAACCTCCGATGGATCCCATATCCAATTCATCAAGGGAAAAGGCATCATGGAACATACTGCGTCCGTGAGATATGTAGACATAAAAAATGAAGCAGCTTTCCCACTCTCTTTCTGCGTCCGATATTCTGTAATCCCGTTGGTCATGCTATTTGATAACATTTTGGCCCAGTCAAAAGAAGAGCCTTCTGCTATTGAGTATATCAAGGGCACCAATGGGAGGAAAAAATGCGTGGTTTCTTCCCTCCCGTACAATCTACAGGTCATCATCGCTAAGTATTTGAACAATGGTTCCAAAGAAGATATGGAATAAATCCCATTGTTGTCTACCCAGAACTTCGTTGGGTGTGAGACCCATTCCTTGATCAAATCATATAAACTTTTCATGTATTTCTCACATTCCTTCTGTTTAAAACCTTTTAGAAATTCTACATTGTATGTGAAGTCTGACGTGGGTGGTAACTTGTACATCGCCTGTAAGTTTTCTAGTCTAAAGGTCCCAACAATGACCTTCTGCTCGTTGATGATGGTTTTGGTAGGGATGTCTACATGATCTAGCACCCATCAGATCATTTCAAAGTAAGGCAGAAGGCGTGGCCTGGCTGCTACTTTGTGCATCTCTGCCTGGACAACGATCTTGTATTTGTTAGTCATGTTTTCTTTCTCGTTATCACTGGAATCGTCCGAACAGTTCACCACATATGATTGCAAAACCTCTGAAACATATGACTAGGTCTATATGGAATCAACGCTTCGAGGTGAAGTGTCTGAAACATTATCAGAACCTTGTCCCGAAACCTCAGTTCTCGCCTTGGATGCTTTTCATGGGGCCATGATAGGAGATTGTAGCTTAGCTCTTCTGCAATAAAAATGTGCATACATATAGAAGTTAGCTTACTGAGGAAAACATTCTTTGTGCGAGATAGAAATGAAATTTATGAATAAAATATGTAGCAACAGATATATATCTTCGACCATTTAACATATTGATGTCCTTACGAACAAAAAGATCCAATCATATTTAAATCGAGTTTTTGACAATAAAAATCATATCCTTACTTTGTCGTTTCGCCTTATTTCCAATTAATGCCATAAATTTCAACAGTTCATGGCACAAGCTGGTGTAAGGAACATTTGAAAATACCTCATAAAACGCGCACTGTATTATTTGCATTAAACATTGATTATGTTGACTTGGCTTCCTTAATCAGGATTTAAATCAACATTTTGACGTTCGCCGTGTCGGGAATTTTAACTCTAACCTTTCGAGCCTTTAAACTCGAGATTGCAATGATTAGATTTAATTAAGCAAGGATGTAAATAGGATTAAGTGTTTTAATTAATTATGCTTTAATTTATATCATGACTTCATGGCACGAGACTTCAAAAGTATAGTTCCTGGGAGGAAAGTATGCCAAGTTGCGAAATCCCGAGAAACTTAATCATCATCAAAACTAAACAACCCTGACTCTACCTGGGTTACTTGGGTAAACGTTTCGTGGCTTCGTGTTTCAGAGTTTTAGCGGTAATTTTTTAGAAGAGAGTGAACGCCAAGATGAAAAATCCCGACAACACTTGACTGGGGTTTACATGGTCTCACTCTTAGCTTTCACCCGAGGTAATCTTTTAAAACTCTTCGCGACTTCGCACATCAGGGTTTGAAAATCTTGTGACTTGTAACTCACAAAGAACGATATTCCAAGGTATGAAAAGCAACAACCTTCGTTTAACGATAAAAAATGATAACTTAAAAAACATCACATCCCCCGCTATTTCGCATGAGGAGACTACTGAGATTTTTAGTAGGTGAATGTCACGAAGAAAAAAAGAACTTAAGAACCGACATTTGAATTTTAAAATAGATTTGAACCAAATGAAAAAGGCGGCTCCAACATAAGCTTTGCATGGACAACCACTTGACTCACCAATGCTCTCAGCTTGAGGAATCCCAAAAGATATTGTCACAACAATAACCTTTTGTGTTAACTAACCCTTTTCCATAAGGGAAAAATATGGGTCAAGCTTCCTCATCCATGAGTGAACCTTTGGGAAGTGAGGGAGCCCCACGCCGAATAATAAGAATGGGGCTGCAAACATTTATATGATGAAAGCCAATGCTAATTTACAAACTAGGGCTCATAACTATGGAATGCCAGAATCTGTTGAGCATGGAAAAGAAGCCTCTAACCCACTACCTCATTTTCAAATTGAGAAGATGGTGGAAGAAATGATGAATCACATTCCTAAGGGTGCATTAAAAAAGGATTATCACAACCCAAATGCAAGGGCTTCTCATAATTACTATATCACGGAGGATTTGGCACATACTCTTTGTGCAATGTCCACTCTAGAGGTCCTCTAGAGATTCCCCTCACATAGAAAAGCGTTGTTGTCTAACTCGGGAGTGACCGATACCACTAACTCAGGAATGATTGTTTTTGACCCTACTGACCATAAACCTCATCTTCCTCACCATGTCATTTTTCATATAGTAGTGGTGTACGCCATGAAATCATTGACACACCATTTTTCATATGGTGGTGGATGAGGGTGCCTCAAATTGCGAGATGTCATTGGAATGTTGGAAGGCCATCATCCAACCTAAGTTGTCTCCATTGCCCACATTGCTAGCTACATTTGATGGTAAATATTTCATACCACATGGTATAATTCCCTCCTTCCCCATGCAGTTGGAGGGTAAAACTGTGTGCATCGATGTAGAAGTAGTCGATGCGCCTCTCAACTACAATATTTTTTTAGGGTGAATTTGGACCTATGCCATGACAACAATTTTATCCACCATTTTTTGGGTCTTAATTTTTCCTCATGAATGCCAAATTATAACCGTTGATCAGTTATCCTTTTATTGTCTTGAACCTTCATCAGGGACATCCATGATCCGGATGATTGAGAACCCATAGTCAGGTACCATTAAATTATATGTTGGATTGTTCTCAAATTTTATTTGGACTTTTGATTATCCACTGCCTGGTAATGATGTTAGGTTTATTTTAGCTATCCCCGACCAGCCAAAGGCTGCAATTTTTCAAGTGGAATATTTTAAAATGAGTCACTTTAATGACCCATGGATTTTACATTCCCCATCGAATTCGATGGAAGGGATAGGGCACCTTGGAATGGTTATTCCCTTATCTACTATTGAGGTTGTGTACAATGTTGTCCATCAAGCCTAGATCAACCTTGATCTAGCTCCCCCATAATATCTAGATCCCATTATAGATATTTTTTGGGCTCAAGACTCTCTCGCCACTTATGATCCCCTGGACTTAGTATTCCCCTATGAAGAGGTGATTTTATAGGCAATGATTAGGCCAGACAGACCTTGGGATGATATTCACCATAGATCTTGTTTCTTACCCGAACCAAAGAGAATAGAAGCTGGAGAGTTCATTACGATCATGAATAGATATGTTGCTATTCCTATTAACCCTCTGGCCACAGACATAATCTATGCCGAGGGAAACATGGAAAGTGTAAATGAAATGATTCCTATCGATATCTCTAGAACCCCTGGTGTCGTGGAAACTGTCTTCGTTGAAGCGTATTGTTCTCCCGAAGAGATTCAGGTCTACGCTGAATGTTTTAAATAATTTTACAATGTTTTTCCTGGTCTTATGAGGAGATGCCAGGAATTGATCCACGTATCGTGGAACACGAGATCACAACTTAATTTTATGTTAATCCTATTCAACAAAAGCTTCACTTGATCAATCCTTGCAAGGAAGCGATGATAAAGGATGAAGTGGAGAAACTCATCTAAGATATTTTTATCTATCTCGTTCAATTGATAGAATGGGTATTGTTGAGATAGATATATACCATATATTCCAACACTTAATTGTCAACTCGGGAAGGTAAACTTTGTGGAACTAGTACAATATGTACACGAATGGAGTCAAACTTATCTTGCTCATAGAAATCTCAAATCTTCACACCTCTATCTAATTCATAATGAAAATGCTCATATTAATGAAATTCTTGGAAACAATCTATTTGAAGCAGCCTAATTGAAATAACTTATACTTAAACCAGCAACCAATCCTCATAACTTAAAAAATTCAACATCTTATTCCAAGTGACCTAAGCCATTGTGTAACACATTCTGCTAAGAAATGAAAACTGACTCGAAACCACTCAAGCTACTAATTATAACCTTATTACTCCTTAACTGTTATAAGCAAATGAAAACTCCCCAAATCATGAACAGGACTGAAATTAAATTGCTAGAAATTAGTCACAATTTCTGAGAAAAAGAATCTACAACAATCCTTCTATTATGACTGAAGATGCACTGCAAACCTGGGTAGGGGGCCCTTCCTATCCAAGTTGCATTGATAATAAATTATCAATCCATTCTCATAGACAAGCTTCAGAATTAATCAAAAGACAAAAGACTAAAATAAGAAATGCGTTCTTGTTCTATTCCATCTACAAACAAATGATTACATTCCTCTATGCTCTGTTCTATGTATCAACTATTCCCCATCATATCTACACATATCTCTCATTTCGATCCTCCCTTATATAGAATTTTGAACCCTCCTATATACTAGCTTTCTGGTATCTTCCCATATCCCAAAATAGATAACATAATTAATGTAACAGTTACATAAGGAATCGAATATATATTTTTCATTAATACAAGAGAGAAATGATGCGCTCAACATCACAGAGCTAGTATAACCATTGCGCCAATGTAGGAGAGAATATTGTGATGCCTTTTAACTACCTTAATCTCATGACACAAAGTGTCATCAAGACAAGTTGTCATTTATTTATAACTGCAATAGAGCATGCACTGGTTGTTCACGAAGATTCTCATAGAGGGATCATCCTTGAAACATTCATCCTGGTGTTGGAACATCAACATTAGTATAGGAATCCATAATATAATATTATAAGTGAGATTGTGCATTAAAAACTCTCAAAACTTAACTAAAAACAAGAGAACTGTTAAAGACAAGTTTTGGGTCTTTAGATATCAATTTAAGTCAATGTTTAAGACAAAGTTATACAAAATGAGGGGTATAAGACTGTTAGAAAGATCATATGGAAAGATATAAGGAATAAAAATTGATCAAATTTGGGTCCTAACATCCTCAAAATCTCAAAGTTTTGCATGTCCTCATGCAAAGAAAATTCCCTGAAATTTTTTAACTCTGTGTAGTATATGGAATGGCTTCTGCCTCATCTTCTTCATCAGCTTCATTTTCCACTTCCTGCCCTATACTGTGAAGTTGCTTCTTAAGAGATCGATTTTCAATTAGAAGTAAGTGAGTCTCCTGATACCTGCGATTGAGTCTTGACTGAAGCTTCCTATTTTCAAAACTGAGTGTGTTGGCCTGAGAACAAAATTTATCCATTTGTGCACACATATCAGACTCTTGAGCCCTAGATTGAGCAAGGTGACCTTTCAATGTAGTGTTCTCATTTTTAAACAATCGATCCAATACCTCATATTCATGCAAATTCTCTTTTAAGTGTGCATTCTCTGTCTGTAACTTACAGAATTTTTTAGGAGAAATTATCTTGGGACTACCCACTCCTGTAAGATTCTGTGGAGATGAACTGGATTGGGAGAAACGTGGAGCTAATTCCTTCTTTAATTTACTAGGACATCTGCGATGGCCGATGAGCCTCCTTCTATCTCATCATCAATATCTATATAGAGTTTCATTTGAAATTCAAGGGAAGGATTATCAAGATTGGGGTTCTTAGATGTCATACTTCTAGTCATTTTCTTGAATTCGGGCTCTAAAGATGACATTTCTCCTATCACTTTGACCTTCCTCTTTTTACTAGTGTGAGAGAGAGACATTTTAATTCTGGTAGGGACAGTAGGATTCCCTGTCTTTCTTCCAGAAATAGACAAATTTCCATCTATGAAATTATTCCAGGTGTTTTAATGGGCTTTTAATTCAATCACAATTAATAATTTAATTAGCCCATGATGAAACAAATGTTGCTTAGGGTTTACAACTGACCTCTTTACTGCTTCACACATTTTCTTTAAACTCCTCCAAAGAAAATAAGGAAAATTCATTTCCTTACCTTGTGCAAAATGTTGTAAGATGCGGATATGATAGGTGAAAGTCAGATTGTATCGCCCTTCACAAGTCAGAGATAGTTGGAGGACAATTAATGGTTTCTTCCATTCCTCCTTAAGAAAATCTCTTGGAACTACTTTAGACCAATCTGCATCATGATACTTCTTCTTCAAAAACCAATTCCTCTCTGATATTGGTAAATTCTGCTTCTTAAACCATTTTTCGCTAGTTTGAGGCAAGCCTGTAGCTACAACAATAGTCTTCTCTGTAACCTCCATCACAATATACCTAAATCGAGTAACCCTGTGATCAAACCCTTGAGAAAACAAAAGTGAGATGCTACTAACGTGCCCACAGAATTTTTCAAAGCACTTATGCCATCCTCAGCTGTGAAACATCTCTCGACAAGCATTGTACTCTGGTGTTGCCTCTAAATCTTGGATTGAACCTAGTTCATAACGAATAGCCACCATTTTTGGAAAAAAATGCAACAAAAAATCATTCAAAAACAATTCAAAACCAAGGAGGAATACAACGATATGTTGATAGGGAACATTTCAAATCCTGATAGTGATTTGGTGAATAAGGGCGCATAAAATAATGATGGAAAATAATATAGAGATGTTTAGAATTTGGAGGTGGGGAAACAAGTTTGCGGTGAAGGGATAAATGGAAGGTACAAGAATAAAATCATGTTTTATATGGAAGTAATCATGACAGGGTAAAGAATTGAAAAGAATAAGGATAGATGGGAAAGTACAGGAATGACTCTTGTCTTGTATGAAGATAATCATTAAAGAATAAGCCTTGTCTTGTCATACGAAAATCTTCTACAGACTTATAAAAGATCTTGGCATACCATTAAAGGGCACATTTTGAAACACTGAAAGGATTTGAAATGTCAAATGAGAAACAAAGGTTTGTCAATCAAAGATAACCAAGATGAGGGAGATTTGGATAAACTGAGCATAATTCAAATACAAGTTTGTACTTGTCCATAATTTTCTTCTTGTGTTTAGTCAAATTAAGAGTTTTAAAAATGCATACCTAAATATTGTTGTTGTACCTGTACCAAATGTGTAGATCAAGATCAGATGGTGACTATGTCCTCCAGAAAGTTGTTGATTGATTGCTGAAGTTATCCTCCCAGAAGCTATGTGGACCATTGATGTCCATTTTTGGTACCAAAATAATGATGTAGAGAATTTTTTTTAATCTGAACTCAATTGATTGCTTATTCTTGCGAAAATGAAAAGGATTGCTGCCTTTTACTGAATATTTGCAGCATTTTATTCCTACCTACTTGAAAACAAGACAAATCTTTCTTCAAGTAAAAGTTGATTTCCAGAGCAACCATTCACGCATCAAGATAGAAAGTAAACTCATGTCCGAATAAAAGAATTGTACCTGAACTGTTGAATGGATATGAGGAACCAACAAGATGTTTATTGCCAGATCCAAGAGAACCTGAAGAAGGAATCTTTCTTGAGGCCTCATAATAGATTGAAACCAATTTTCTATAAATTCTTGGATACCCTGGTGCTCTTGAGTTTTATTACTATCAATATCCATACTCTGCAGCCCTTCAGATATATGATCTTCATATCCTTGATCACCCACGGGAGGTAAGCATGCAAGAAACTCTTGAATTCCTGGTTCCAATGCTTGTTCTATACCTAATGAAGTTTCTACTCTCTTGACCTCTTTTGCAAGAAGACATGCATGCTTGAAGGAACCTGCTAAATCTAATGATTTGTCTTTTTCTTCCTGGGTTACAGATAGATCTTCAAGCTCCATCAGAATATTAGAAAGCTATTGAAGTAACACCCTCCTTCTTTCAACAATTCTTGAATCCATCTGAGTGATTTTTGTTGTTTTTTTTTTTCTACAATTTCTTTGATTAAAATCAAACACAACACAATCCCTATTCTGCAATCCTTTTTAGTGCCTCCCCGACAACGACGCCAAAATGTTGAGCTAGATATATACCATATATTCCAACACTTAATTGTCAACTCGGGAAGGTAAACTTTGAGGAACCAGTACAATATGTACAGGAATAGAGTCAAACTTATCTTGCTCACATAAATCTCAAATCTTCACACCTCTATCTAATTCATAATGAAAATGCTCCTATTAATGAAATTATTGGAAACAATCTATTTGAAGTAGCCTAATTGAAATAACCTATACTTAAACCAGCAACCAATCCTCATAACTTAAAAACTTCAACATCTTATTCCAAGTGAATTGAGCCATTGTGTAACACATTCTGCTAAGAAATGAAAACTGACTCGAAACCACTCAAGCTGCTAATTATAACATTATTACTCCTTAATTGTTATAAGCAAATGAAAACTCCCCAAATCATGAACATGACTGAAATTAAATTGCTAGAAATTAGTCACAATTTCTGAGAAAAAGAATCTACAACAATCCTTCTATTATGACTGAAGATGCACTGCAAACCTGGGCAGGGGGCCCTTCCTATCCAAGTTGCCATTCTCATAGACAAGCTTCAGAGTTAATCAAAAGACAGAAGACTAAAATAATAAATGCGTTCTTTTTCTATTCCATCTACAAACAAATGATTACATTCCTCTATGCTTTGTTCTATGTATCAACTATTCCCCATCATATCTACACATATCTCTCATTTTGATCCTCCCTTATATAGAATTTTGAACCCTCCTATATACTAGCTTTCTGGTATCTTCCCATATCCCAGAATAGATAACATAATTAATGTAACGGTTACATAAGGAATCGAATACATATTTTTCATTAATACAAGAGAGAAATGATGCGCTCAACATCACATAGCTAGTATAACCATTGTGCCAATGTAGGAGAGAATATCGTGATGCCTTTTAACTGCCTTAATCTCATGACACGAAGTGTCATCAAGACAAGTTGTCATTTATTTATAACTGCAATAGAGCATGCGCTGGTTGTTCATGAAGATTCTCATAGAGGGATCATCCTTGAAACATTCATCTTGGTGCTGGAACATCAACATTAGTACAAGAATCCATAATATAATATTATAAGCGAGATTGTGCATTAAAAACTCCCAAAACTTAACTAAAAACAAGAGAACTGTTAAAGACACGTTTTGGGTCTTTAGATATCGATTTAGGTCAATGTTTATGCCAAAGTTATACAAAATGAGGGGTATAAGAATGTTAGAAAGATCATATGGAAAGATATAAGGCATAAAAATTGATCAAATTTGGGTCCTAATAGGTATCGAACCCTATTCATGTCAACAAGAAGCAAGGTACGATCTGTGTATGTATAGAATTTTGCGAACTGAACAAATCTTGCTCAAAAGACAATTTTTCAACCCCATTTATTGACCATATTATCGATGAATGTACAGGTTGTGAGGTATTTTATTTCATGGATGGTTTTTCCAGGTACAATAAAATTCAGATCAAGCCCGAGGACCAACATAAAACGACTTTTATTTGTGTTTGTGGTACATTCTCGCATAGAAAAAAGCAGTTTAGCCTTAAGAATTTTAGAGCCAATTTTCAGCGGGACATATCGTTTACTTTACATGACTTCAAACACATAGTTGATGCATATATTAATGATATGAAATCACAATCTCATAAGATATATGATCATCTCACCCATTTACGAATAATCTTTGAGAGGTGTCGCTACTATCAGATTCGCCTTAATCCCAGCAAGTGTAGTTTTTGTGTGACATCGAGACGCTTGTTAGGTTTTATCGTGTCATCTATTGGGATCATGGTCGATCCTCTAAAGTCTGAGGAAATAGTTCAATCTCCTCCCCTATGCACATTCCCCCAGCTTCAGAGTCTACAGGGGAAAGCTAATTTTCTTCGGTGTTTTGTTGCTAACTATGGCAAGATTACTAAAGGGTTCATGCATCTCTTGAAAAAGGGGTCCCATTATGTTGGGATGAAGTGACTCAACACTCTTTTGAAGCATTGAAATGTACTATGACGTTATCTCCTCTACTCAGTCCATGAGATTATGGAAAGGATTTCTTGTTGTATTTGTCTTCCACAGATTCTACTATTGGCATGGTCTTGGTCCAATAGGATGACGCAGTCGAAGAGCATGTTATTTACTATCTTAGCTGAGGCTTGGTTGGAACAGAACTCAACTACACACATGTTGAGAAACTGGATTTGGTAGTTTTTCACACTATCCAATGGTTCTGCCATTATATTTTACTTCGCATGACCACTGTCATATTCGTCATCAACCCTTTTCAATGTGTTAACATGATGGGTAATCGATGGGAAAATTAGTCAATGGATAGTCATCTTGCAAGAGTTTGAATTGGATTTTGTTTTAGTGAAATACAAAAAGTCCTTGGTCTTTGTTGAACTAATCTCAGAACTTCCGGTCGAGAGTGGTTATATTTTTCTTGAAGAGTCACCGATCAATGGAGATATTTTTATTATCATGTCTTTGGACCCTTGGTATGGAGATATACTTGTGTATCTTTGGACTTTGAAGTGCCATTTTTCTTCTTCTTGCAATGAGCATCAATGAATATGCCACCAAGAACAGAACTATCTTATCCTTGATGAAACTTTATATCATCGAGGAGTGGATTAGATTCTCTGACGATGTCTCACTCACAAAGAAGAAAATATGTTTTTAAATGACTATCACATAGGAGCATGTGGCAGTCATCTGTCTGGGTTGGTAACAAACCAAAAGATTCTTCACGCTAGATACTTTTGGACATCGTTAATCAAATATTGTGTAGAGGTGGTCAAGAAGTGTCACCCGTGCCAGATATTCTCTTGGAAGATGTGGGCACACTCAACTCCCATGTTCCCAGTTATTTCCTTCGGTCCCTTCACTAAGTGGGGGATTGATTTCACTACATGTCACCCAGTTTAAGCTAGGGGGCATCATTGTATAAGTAGACTACTTTACTAAGTGGGTCGAAGCTATGCCGACATTCAACAATGACAGGGAAACAACTACCCTTTTCGTTTTCAACTAGATTGTAGTCAGGTTCAGTATTCCAAAGGAGATTTTCACTGATCACAACAATCACTTCTAGAAAAAAATGATGTCCAAATTAACATCAAAACTAGGGTTTAAGAAGGACCATTCGTCACCTTAATACCCACAAGAGAATGGTCAAGTATAATTTTTTAATAAGTCTCTCAAGACTATTCTTAAGCGGATGATTAATTTGGCCAAGTCAAATTGGTATTTGATATTGTACTCGACACTTTGGTATTATTTAATTTTGGTCAAGATTGCTACCATTTTTTCTCCTTTCCAACTCATCTATGGGCTAGAGGCACTCTTACCCATTGAATTCTAAATCCCTTCTCTTAAGTTTGCAGTGCAACTATTGCCCGACACTACACCACTTGAAGAACGTATTTTATATCTCTAGAATCTCCATGAGAAACATCGAGATGCATCCTTGGCCAATGAGGCTCACAAAAAACATGTCAAGTGTCAATATGATTAGTCCACATGCCCTTGGATTTTCTCCGAAGATGATCTTGTCTTAGTCTATGACCAAGAAAAATATCTCTTGGGGCTAGGAAAGTTCAAACCCATGTGGTTCACAGCTTTCATTGTGAAAAAAGTCTTAGAAAAGGGTTCTTATTGTCTAGTTGATTTCAAAGGTAAATATTTATTGGAGCCTAGAAATGGGATCTACCTTAAGAAGTATTACACTTAGGTAGGTCGCATGAGCGTGACTTCTTGTATATATGTATATTTTTTTATACAATCTTATCTTTTGTTTTATGGACATGTAGTTATTGTGTTTTCTTTTCACTGTGGCATATGTCAAGTGAATCTGAATTCTATGTTGGGTTCGCAGACAGTGCTAACCGACACACTTGGAGGATCGCTTCCACATCTTGGGTGATTTTTACATATTTTTGTCAGTTGATGTCTTTTGGAGGTATTTTCTTGGTGAAGCAACTAATAATGTTTTCAAGTGCAATTCAATAATAGAGTTACTACGTGACGCCTTGTCACATAGTATTTCTCACCTCTAGGTTTATCTAGATTCTCAACTGGTCATGTCTCAGTTAAATGGTATATACCGTGTCTAATATCCCACCCTTCACTAATGATTCTTTAGGGTACATCTCTTAGAACACTATTTTGATTATATTACTTATATTCATGTTCCTAGGAAATATAATCAACTAACTGATACATTGGTTAATCAAGTATTAGATTGGCATGTTTCTCATACATAAAAGTAAAACACGCACATACACATGTAAATACATTTGTACAAAATGTTTATCCATAAGGAAAAAAGATGTATATATAATATATCCCAACAAATAGTGTCAAGAGTACAAAGTGGGAGATAAAATCCTCAAATAGAGACAGTATACATCGTTGGACTCAAGCCCTCACTATTGAATACAAAAATTTTCCTCGGCACATGTGTGGTCCAAAAATAACTATGGTCTAGGCCTATTGGCCCTACTATAATGAACTATGTCATTCACAAGATACCGAAACAACTGGACCCAAGTCCTGGGCACCCCTACTACAAGTGGTTGCATGGTCGAGGGAAGGTCCTCTATCTCTTCCATCGGTACTACACAAGTGAGAGCCATCAAGTTCCTCTCTACTTTCCACAATACTCTCTTAGCCTCTCCAGCTGGGGGTCCTCCTACACCTGTTGGCCCTCCTGCTCCTGTTGGTCTGGCCTCTGGTCGAGGATGACTCCTGGTCCTGGTGAAGTCAACTGGTCACACTGGTCCCACATCTATATATAACATATATTTGAGTTAGTACTTTGACATTACATAAAAAGGATAATATTTAAAAAAAATAAAAATTAAATAACTTTAAAAATGTGTTTACCTATCTCTCCACACTCCTCTCCAGAGGGAACGGGAATATTAGGATCCCTCAAGAAACTAATCCCTGAATATGGATAGTCCTCGATAATAAGAATCTGACGGGCCCACCAGTAAAATAATTTTTCATCAAAGGCCTCTTGGACTCTCCCTGCACCCTATCTAGGAAACAAATATGCCCACCTGTAAAATATGGGAAAGGAGGAAATGTGGCCTCACACTATATCCCTTGGGCTAAGGCTAGGCACTGTCTTGAAGAAGAAAGAACACAATACAATCTCGAACCTGAAGTTATTTTCCATTGTTCTACGACTATTGGCAAAAGGGCAGACCCAGGGTTCACTCCAAGGGTGCACCAACAATCCCTAGCCACTGGCCCTTTTGGCAATGCCTGCGAAGCAGATGCAGTATCACCCAAAGTAATGATGGGGGGGTTGCAGGACAAATATGTCTACAACCAAGGGAATATCAAGGGGATCTTGTATAATAGAATCACAGTATTCATATATCATTCACCAACGAAATCTACTTTGTGCATCTCTAGATCTTAATCTAACACAGTAATGAAAATAACAATATAATAATGACAAAGATCAAAGCATTAATCACTCACACAACATAATATGTACATGGTTCACCCTCTCTCTAGGGCTATGTCCACAAAACTGTGCTTATGATATATTAAG
This sequence comes from Picea glauca, assembly GCA_000966675.3. Classification (NCBI taxonomy): domain Eukaryota; kingdom Viridiplantae; phylum Streptophyta; class Pinopsida; order Pinales; family Pinaceae; genus Picea; species Picea glauca. The sequence goes on from JZKD02S2145907.1 coordinate 97,596, forward strand.
ATAAAGCTTACAGTTCTGATCTGTGCTCTTGGCCAACAAATCCTCTCTCTCCTTTTGTCTTTCTCTCCCCCCTCCTGCGCACCTAGCTATAGGATCTGATCTTTTCACCCAGCTGAAGATCTTACAATACCAGAAGGATTCAACACTTCTCTCTCTCATTACAATGACTTCTCACCACAGTAATAGATCTAAATCAAATAACAATAGCATACCCTCCTCTAGTACCGACCTGACCTATGTCCTCTCAACCTCTCTTTATAAATTATAGTCCTTTACCGATAGCCTTAGGCTGAAACCTAGGTGTCAAAACCCTAATTACCAAAACCCTAGGTGTCTAAAACCCTAGGTCAACTTGATCCTCTTTTTCTGGACTTCGCCAGCTTGTCTTTCCTTCCTTCTCATCTGGTGCTCCAAAGAATCCAATGGTGGATTTTTCCACTTCCTGAGTCATCCTAGGTCCATCTTCCTTGATGATCTGTCATCCTCGATCTCCTCATCCAACGACTTTCTTTTCCGTAGTTCGCTCCATCTTTTCTGCTCTTTTGCTCAATTCGACCTAGTGACAGTCATTGTGTCTCCTGTGAAGTTCACTTTTTATCTTTTCTTCCTTATTCTCCTTTTCCTTCCATAGCCAAGGGCCAACAGGCCCCCAACACTCACCTATGACTCATCCTGAGGCGCTTCAGATATGCTCCTTTTGTTTGACTTTGACTTTAGACTGTGTAGTGCAGCCTTTTCTTTCTGCTTTATGCCTCCTTCCCGTCCTTGTGCAGATTGTCTTTTCTATGTTTGGTACCCAGTTTCAACTACACCTGGTACCTAAACCCTTTTCCTCATGCCTTTACTTTGAGCTGCGAGGAAGCGGGTTGTCATAGTACAACTTCAACCAACTTCCATTCGCCAATCCTTCTTTTCATTCTCCATTCAACATCTTCAGCTACGTAACTCCTCCTTCTGTGACATAGGTGATCTCATATGGTCCAAGCTAATGTGTTCTAAACTTCCCAGGGTGTTTAATAAACTTACTATCATATACCTATACTAAATCACCTTTCCTAAATATTTTTTTCTTGATATGTCTGTCGTGGTAGGCCTTTTCTCGTTCCTTATGAACTTGCTGATGGAAGCCTACAATGAATCTTTATTCTTCTAGTTCGACTAACTGTGCTAGCCTCTCATGAATAGTGACAGTATCATCCATGTGTGTAAATGCAACAATTCTTAAGCTCGCTACTAAGTACTCCATCAGGACAACAGATTCAAGACCATAAACCAACTTGAAAGGGGTCTGCATTGTTAATTTCTTGCAAGTGGTTCTGTAAGCCCAAAGTACTGTTGGTACTCTTAAATCCTAGTCATCCCTTTTCATGCTGCAAATATTTGTCAATTTTGTCTCCAAGATCTTGTTGAAGGCTTCAACCGTTCCATTTGCTTGTGGATGATAAGGTGTACTCTTCTGATGGTGGACTACAAATGTTTTAGTTAGCGATTCAACTGTCTTATTGATGAAGTGTGTACCTTGATCACTCATAAGGACCTTAGGGCATCCAAACTTGGTTATTATGTCATCAAATATAAAACATACAATTGTAGATGCACTACAGTATTTGACTGCTCTTTCTTTGGCCCATCTAGTCAGGTATTTTGTCACAGTGATAATATACCTCGCTCCTGTGTGCTTTCCTAGTGGGTTTATAGGTCGCATGAAATCAATGGCCCATTTTTCAAATGCCTACAGGGTCATCTGTGGTGTTAATGGAATCTCATCTTTTCGGGATGGCTTTCCAATTCCCTGACATATGTCGCATGCTCTGGTATATTCGTTAGCATCTCTGTGTAACATAGGCCACCAAAGGCCAGCTCACAGAACCTTCTGCGCAGTTTCTTTCCCTGCATAATGTCCACCTGCGATGCCTTCATGAGCTTCTATGAGGATCATTAAGCACTCTGTTTCCATAACACATCTTCTTAGTATCTCATCAGGTCCTATTTTATATAGCTGACCATCTATCAGTGAAAAATCTACAGCGTGCACCACTAGTTTTTTTTCTGGGAGATTGTATACTCACTTGGATCCATTCCTGTTGATAGGAACTGGACTATGTCTACGAAGTGGTCATCAATCTTTCTAATGGTGAGTAGTTGTGCATCCGGTAATGTATCCTCCAGACTGGTAGGTTTTTTACCATGTTCCAATCTTGACAGGTGGTCTGGGCCTTTGTTCATTTTTCCTGGATTAACTATGATCTCAAAATCATACTCCTGAAACAACCAAAGCCATCTGCAAATTCACCCCCCCAACACTGGCTTGTTGACTAGGTACTTCAGCGTGGAGTGATCAGTAAATTTTTTAAAGTGTCCTCCCAACAAGTAGTGGCGAAATTTCTACAATGCATACACCATGGCTAGTCCCTCTCTCTCTATAGTGGTGTAATTAACTTTAGATGTGGACAACTTCCTACTAGAAAATGCTAATGGGTGATCAATGTCCCCTTCACTAGGTTTTGCCAGTACTGCTCCTAATGAAATGGAGGATGCATCAACATGCACATGAAATTTGTTGCTCCAGTTCGGAAAGACTATAATAGGACTACTTACCATATTTTGTTTTAGTGTGTCAAAGCTCTGTTGGCATTCTTCTGTCCAACCAAACTGATAGTCTTTCTTCAATAACTTCTCCATTGGCACAATAATCTGAGCATATCCTTTGATAAATTTCCTATAATAGCCAGTATGTCCTAGTGCAATGCACAATTGTTTGACTGAAGTAGGTGGTGGAAAATCAACTATAATTGTAATCTTGGATGGATCCACCAAAAATCCTTTCTTGCATACAATATGTCCTAATAATACTCCAAATGGTGAGAAGAAGACGCAATTCTTCATATTTAAAGAAATTTGACTCTGCCTACATTTATCCAGCATTAGCCTTAGACATTCAATATGATTTTCCAACAAACTAAAAACAATCCAGCCATCAAAGTACGCTTCTAAAAATTTATGCAACAATTCTTTGAATGCTTCAACCACCACCCTAGAAAATATGGTTGGGGAATTCTTCAATCCAAATGGCATTACTGTATATTGGTAGGATCTCCACTCTATAGAAAACTTAGTCTTATGGTAGTCCTCCTTGGCGATGCGGATCTGATGGTATCTTGAAAATCCATCTGTAAAAGAGTATACTTCTTGGCCTCCCACATTATCCAACACTTCATCTGTGAATGGTGTAGGGAAAGGATCGTGTAGACAAGCATTATTCAACTTCCTAAGATCTACAAAAATCCCTATCTCATCTATCTTCTTATATTGCACTACCATGGGGATAATCCACTCTGACTCCTCGACAAGTTCAATAATCCCTGCTTCCAACATTCTGTCGAGCTCAATCTTTACTTTTTCCTTGTATTTTGGGTTCAGTCTATAGGGTCTTTGATTGACTAGCTTTGCATCTAGTTTCAAAGGTATTCTCATCTCTCCCATAGGTCCTTTGATACCCTTCATATCGGTGAACTTGGTCAGGAATAAGTCCTGATACTCGTGCAATAATTCTGTGATTTTTTCAATGGTAGCAACATCCCAGTAATCTCTGACATTGGTAAGCTTTGGTGTCTCCTCTATCCCAATATTGAATTTATTTATATTTATTGGCTTTCCAATGAATGGCAGTTCAACTCCTGGTCCTTCCACATATATCTGGCCTTTTGTTTCTGCGATATTCACCATCCTTGGGTCATCATCTTCATCGGAATTAATGTTGTAGCAGATCTGCAATTTCTAGAGGGCCACAGTCCATTCATCCTCTTCTTTCTCTAAAGGGAGGCCAAATGCCTCCTTAAATAATTTATGTCTCACCATTTGTAGTGCTTAATCTACTGAAGGAAATTCACTTTCAAATAAAAAGGTGGTTATAAAATTCTGGATCATACCTTCCCATTCCAAAGTGATGAGGCACAATTCTGCTTGAAGGTACTAGTATATCGAGGTGGTAACCATCGTATTGACGAATCTGTGTACCCATTTTTCTTGAGGAACGTCACTCTAGGCCTCTTTGCAGTTGTGTATGTGGTCCTTTAGGCAGCTTCAACCTATGTATCTTACTTCCTAGCTTCCTACTTGTGTTGAAAACTGTGTTGTCATCAAAGTTCGACATTGTGTCCAGTCTATGATGTTTCCCTTGTGCATTCCCCACCATCTTGCTAGTGTGGCCTTCATGGCCTCGTCCATTTCCAACAACCTCTATTGTGTTGGTACACTTGTCTCAAATTATGATAAGAAGTTCTCTAAAGGGTTTAGCCCATCAAATGTGGGTAGATTACTTACTGCTATGCCAATCTAGTGAACTTCTCTAGTTAGCCTAGCACATCTTCTTGTAGATACTTTGTGCATCTAGTTCTTCCAGTTCTACAACGCTTCTTCTAAGTCATATGAACATGTGTTGTCACTTCACTAGCTCAAATTTCCATTAGTTGTAGGGTTGATATAATCCTGTTGTCTGGCTGATAATTTGTAGATGTTTTCTAGTTCAAATGTGTGGTCTTCTTCTCTTATAGGCTCTATATATCAGGGACCCTCATATGGATCTAAATGTGAAATGACCCTAAGCCCAACTTTCTCAAATGTCATGCGTCTTTTCTTTAGATCAACAACAGTAGAATTGTCAAAGGCCCAATCAATTCTGAATAATGCTAGGTAAGGGAAACTATCATCAACAATTTCAATTACCTCAAAATCTGTAAAGGTTCTTACTCCATCGATGTCCACTGGGACATGCTCTAATCATCCAAATGGGCTGACGGCTTGCTGATTATCCATACAAATCCTGATAGGAGAATATATCAGCTTGGGTTTTCCTATCAGTGCCCAAGTCTTCTTGGTCACGACGTTGACCTCCGACCCTAAGTCGAGGACCACATAGTCTATCTCATACTCTCCTATCTGAGCATTCAAGTGTAATTCTTTATTTGTCCTTCTCCTTTTTCCAATTTGGTGCACTGCCCTATTTAGTAAGGGGTCTATCTTTCCTAGCTCATACTACTTGATTAAATCTTTTAATTCTTGTACAACGCCTTTATCTTGAATTAACTTAACACAAGTGTACAAAAATTCCATGAGTTTGCTTACCTATTTCCCTTTTGTTGGCAATGCAGATGGATCAAATGCCTGAGGCATGCCATATTCTTTGATCTCTGGTTGTTTCTTTGATGAAGATCCTTGACCTCTTTTGAACTCTTTTCTTGCCTCCTCAAATATCTGTCTTTCTTTTTTAGCATCGAACATTGGGGTCTTTTTTGTAGCTTTCCTAACTTCGTGGTCATTTTCAACATTTCCTTATGCTGCTTTGTCTTTTCCTGTAGCAGTGCCTCCTCGAGTGATAACAATGAATCTAGGGTATTCTTCGTGAGGTTCAACATATATTAGTTGTACTTGTGGGTTCTACTGAGGTCCTTGTCTTTCCTAAATTTTAGTCATCAGCATAGGGCATTCCTCTATGACATGCTCGAATGAGTTACGGTAACTACAGGTTGTACAAGGATTGTGACAATCCCTTGTGAAATGTCCTGGCTGCGTGCAGTTGTAATAGATTATTTTTCCTCAGCCTCAACCCATACCTCCTCCTCGTCCTCATCCTCTGTACCCACCATGAGAATTGAAGTTTCCTCTCCCCAGAGAGTTGTACTGCCAAGTGTTTCCTTCTTGTTGTACTTCACCTTGAATCTTGTATGTCTCTCGACCTTTCATGCATGAGATCATAAGCTCTACAATCTCGATCATCATGCCCCAATGATTTGCAAAATGTACAATATAATATTGTGGGCATCTAAACATACTTCTTCATGTAGTAGCAGTCACCTAGGCGATGCCTATTTCTGCATACATCACACTAGGGTAGGTTAACTTGTTTCAAGGGGCTCAACGCCCTTGAGGCCAAGTACTCATTAAATAAGGGACAATGTTCCTTATCATGGCCTTTATATCTGCATCTTACACACCAAATATATTTCCTTTTTTATTTTCCCTTGTCCTTCTTCATATCCTCCACCTATAAAGACAAACTAGTTAGATGGCTCATGATTTGGCTAATGCCTGAGCTAGATTCTCTCATCGGTGTCGATTCAAGATTCATGGTGATATCCAAAGATTCTTCCTGTGATTCAATATTCTTCTGCATCATAGGAACTCTTATGTGTGGTAACAACGCAACAATGAACCATTCTTTGTTCTGTTCATCAGGGATTTGAAATGTTAATCGGTCTATCAGGGTCTTGAATCTCTGGTCGAACTCCCAAACATGTTCTTCTACCCTTTATTTAATATCTTTTAGTTTTTAATACATTGTGACTTTGACTTATGTTTCTTAAACTCTGCAATCAACGCATTCTTGATCTCATTTAGGGGCTTAGGCTATGCCAATCCTTGGACTAGTTTCATGTACCAGCTCAGTGTGTGATCCCTTAGCGTAGTGCTAAACTGGGTTCTCTTGATGGCTTCATCGGTGATACTTTTAATGTTCCATATGGCTTCACATATTAACCAATGCTGATCTAGATCTTCATATCCATCTCCTCTAAAGATAGGGACTCTCATTTCATCTTCCATAAAGTTGACTAGGCTTCTTGTCTAAGTAGATGTTGAGCTACTAGCAACAATACTTCAAATATTCTGGTGGTTCTGACTATTCTGACTGCTAAGTACTATTTGGACAATAGGAGGATTAACGTTACTTAATTCAGTAGGTTGCGCATTTCTTGAGTTTTTTGGCTCGCTTTGGCGTAGTTCTTCAGCTTCCCCTTATTCTATTCTGGTGGGATCTGGATGCTCTTCGTCGGTTAGATCTACCTCTTCTCCATTGTAGAAGCCCTCTTCTCTGTTGTAGAAGCCCTCTTCTCCGTATTTTTTCTTAAACAAGTTCTCAAGGTGAACCCCTTGGAATACTTTTCAACTGCGCGTATGTCCTTCTTCTATGTCATTGTCGCTATCTGAGATTTTGAACATTAGTCTTTTCTGGTTCAACCAATCTACTGTATCTTCAAGATGTGATTTTCATGCAAGAGAATCTTGATTCTTAGCTTTAGAAAGTGAAAAAAATTTCCTTTGGGTCCTTTGAAAACGTATCTCTTGGCTTGGCTATATGGTTATGTTATGTCCACAACAAACTCAGTGATATACCCTCCAATGGTACTATCAAACCAATGATCTACTACTCTAGATACATCATTGTCAATTCTCTTGACCTTCTGGATCAACATCGGTGTCCAAACCACAGGAGGTCTAGATATGATCTCAAACTATGTGTTAGCTAACCTAGCCAACCACTCATGTAGATCCTAATGGATTCCTCCAAAGAAGATCTCATGAATGTCAGTGAAGATGTATCTTTGTAGCCAATATTCAGTACTCAGTTTAGGGTTCTTGTTTTGGGCTTCAGCGAAGTCCTTCTCTTGATCCTCTATCCACTTATGAATCTTTGTCTTCGATGGGAACCACCTTGACATTCCCTTAAAAATATTTATTCTCTGTCAATGGAACCATTTGTTGGCACAAGGGTAGACTCAGAGTTCACTCCAAGAGTGCACCAACAAGCCCTAGCTACTAGCCCTTTCGGCAACACCTGCAAAGAAGATGCAGTCCCACCCGAAGCAGCGATGGGGGGGTTGCAGGACATAGATGTCTACAACCAGGGGGTTATCAAGGGGATCTTGTATAACAACAATCTTGTGAAATCTACTCTGCGCAACTCTAGATCTTAATCTAACATAGTAATGCAATTAACAGTATAATAATGACAGAGATCAAAGAATTAATCACTCACACAACACAATGTGTATGTGGTTTACCCTCTCTTTAGGGATACGTCCACAAAACTGTGCTTATGATATATTAAGATAAATCATACAGTTCTAATCTGTGCTCTGGGACAACAGATCCTCTCTCTCCTTCTATATTTCTCTCCCACCTCCTGCGCACCCAGTTGTAGGATCTGATCTTCACACCCAACTGAAGATATTACAATATCATAAGGCTTCAACACTTCTCTCTCTTATTACAATGACCTCTCACCACAGTAATAGAGCTAAATCAAATAAAAATAGCATACCCTCCTCTAGTACCAACACGACCTAGGTCCTCTCGACCTCTATTTATACATTATAGTCTGTTACTGAGAACCTTAGGCTGAAACCTAGGTGTCAAAACCCTAATTACAAAAACTTTAGGTGTCTAAAACCCTAGGTCAACTTGATCCTCTTTTTCTAGACTTCGCGAGCCTGTCTTTCCTTCCTTCTTGTGGAGTGCTCCAAAGCATCCAATGGTGGATTTTTCCACTTCCTGAGTCATCCTAGGTCCATCTTCCTTGTTGATCTATCATCCTCGATATCCTCATCCAACGACTTTCTTTTCCACACTTCAATCCATATTTTCTGCTCTTTTGCTGACTTCGACCTAGTGACAGTCACTGTGTCTCCCGTGAAGTTTGCTTTTAACCTTTTCTTCCTTGTTCTCCTTTTCCTTCCATATCTAAGGGCCAACAGTGATAACTAATGAGTTATTTCTTCATGCATGTAAGCATGGTAGTGCTCCAGTAAAAAATAATGGCATCCAAGCATTGAACTGCACAATGCATCTATGCATGGGAGGCCTAATGTAGTGTTATAGATTCCTTGATCCACCCAATCATGAAAAGTATGATCTATAGATTGAGGCTAATGATCTCGTGTATCGACATTTGATATCCTAATTTCCCAGTTCCTTCCTCGCAGTACATCCCAATGGAGTCCTCTATGTTGTATGGCCTTGGAGGAAAGGTCCTCAAGTTCATTGATTCCCCCCTCTTGGAGAGGCAGGTCAAAAATTATATGTCCTTTGTCATCGCAGTCAGTGACTGACCCTCTAGCATAAATTCCTCTGCGTCTGGATGCCAATACTCTATCAAGTGGTTCAATAGTCTAGGTTGTTCCCTAATGAATGGACACTGGAAGAACTTCCACATACCACATTGTTTCAACATGGAAATGGCCATGTGATATTCCTCAACCAAGACGTCTAGCTCCTCATGTTCCCTTTCTCACTAATGGACATACATGTTGTTGCAAAAATTTTGGAGAGGTTTAACCCTTGTTTCACATTTTTTGAACATTAAAAGAGGTGTATGCAGACTGTCTTTAAGATAGTCGCATATGTATGTGGGATAAGTGTTACATTTCCCACATACATACACGTGTTGGGCATGGAAAACCCGCGTACACGCAGGCTCAACCCCTTTACAAGAGAACACACCTTCCAAACAATAATTTAAGCAAAAAAGGATGGATGAAAATGAGAGGAGAGGTTGTTTGTACTTACTTGGATCAAGTGTGAGGATATTTCGTCCACCATAGCTCCTCGAATTCACATTTTTAGTAAGAGTGTTTTTTACCTTTTTGGTTGTTTACCAAATTTAAATGGTTAAAATGAGTTGTCCACCTCTGTTTATAGACTTTTTTGGCCCTTTTACCTAATTTGGTCCCCTTTTTCCCTTTTCTTGGCTTGTTAGCTATTCGAGTTCCCTTTTGAGAGATATTTGGGTCGTTCTAATGAAATTGTTCTTTTGGTTTGGTGTTTTCTTGAGATGGGTTACACTTATATCATCCCATGGTAAAAGTTGTTTTTCGACATTTGCATATAAGTCAGGTTTTCACCACCCTGCATTTTTCATATTGTTGACTTTTCCACTTTGCCATAAGATTGATCCCATCGAAGTGCGACAAGGAACCTTCTCTGCTACTTTAGAAGTTTTGTAATTAGGTGGTAGAGACTTCCTCTACATGGATTCCTTAGATAGATCCTTTGATGCATTTTGGCATCCATGTCATGAGTTTTCTCCATAGGCTTGGTAGTCCTTTTAGTCCCACCATGATTACATTTTGAAGCCTCGTTCTTCTTTGTATTTTCTGGATATTACCTGAGGGACTCCCCATGAGCATAGTTTGTTGTCTTTTAGGCTCATTTAAACTTTGAAAGTGACATCTAATGAGAGATTATTTATTATTTTAGTTCTTGTATGGACTAATGAAAAATATCCCCCCTGGAGTCTTCTTTAATCCCTTTTCAAACCCTCTAAAAATGAAAAGATTGTCAAGTGGTATTGTTTCCTTTCACACTCTCCAAACTGAAATTTGAAGGCACATCTGTCCAATGGTATTTTACCCCTTTTTCATCCTGGACAGTTAAATTACGAATAAAGGTATGCCCTAGGATCTTTAGTTCACTGGGAGAGTATGCTCAAGCGTAATTTTAACCCTTTTTCGAGCCCGAGGGACTAAATTTTTGAAAAAGGGACATTCTCCTTGGTTTTGGTTTATCTCTTTTTTCAGGCCTTGGAGATTACTTACAAAAAAGGAACCCCCTCAGAGTCCATAGTTAATCTCTTTTCAGACTCCCTAAATATGAAAATATTGTTGAGTGACCTTGTTCCTTTCACACTTGTTAATTGGTATAGAAGGAATATCTATTTCGTAGAAGTTTGACCATTTTTCCAGCCAATAGATTATCCAGGAAAAATGTATGCCTTAAGAGAACTATCTCGTCGGGAGAGTTATCCTAAGTTATATTTTATACTTTTTCAGGCTAAGGAGACTAAACTCAGAAAATTTTTGTGAGTCCATAGTTAAGATCTTTTCAGACTCAATCACACTATGGACTTGTCTCAATCACACTTGTTAAAATGGTTTTGAAGAGACATCATTTCGTTATAAGTTTAACTCTTTTTCGAACCGACTAGAGTAATTATGAAAAAGAAACACTCTGGAGTCGTCTTTTAGTGTTTTTCAGACTCTCTAAATGTGAAAAACCACCGATCTTACCTTCCCTGGGCTCATAAAAATTCACATGGAAGGAGTCTTGCTCTGTCATTTCTTAATCACATTGCACATCTCATCCTTGCATCTTTGGCCTAATGCCAGATTCATGTTGCTATTTAATTGAACCTTCCAAAGAATTCCTTAAATTCAAGCCTTGTTAGCACTCTTTTCCCTTGCGATCTGACACCTTGACCCATGGAGGAATTTTCCTGAGTGTCCTTATCCTACACATGTCTCCTTGCATTGAGAATCTGTATGTTCCATGCGTTTGGAACTAGTTTTCTTGCCCGTGACACTCATTCCTCCTTTGTAACGTAGAATTCTTTTATTCTTTTTCAAGCTTGTTAAAAATTTGAAAATGACAAAAATATAAAATATTCCAAAAAGAGGGGATGAGACATAAATTTTCTTTTTCGGCAACAAGATAGTCACCCTTGGAAAAATCACACCCTTCCATTTGTTCACCAAGAATTGGGATCTAGTATGAATTTAGGAAGATGTTCTTGTTACATAGATCTATGTCCTCCTCCATTTGGTTACTCTTCCAAACATATGGAGAGTTTTTGGTGCCTCCTGTATCAGACTTATGTCGATATTATGTTGCCCGAGTCTCATCATTTTGTTGTGATTTTTTCCAAGGGAATTTTTATCCAACCTGAGTCAATCATTCTGGAGTTTATCTCTTGACTTTCGGGAGTCCAGTCAAGTTCAGATTCAAAATCAATGAATTTATGTGCATGGTGAGCAATATCCTCTAGTATTTCCTCGAAGACATGTCAAATACCTCAGGGTAGTGATTCTTACACTCCTATTGTACTCCTACCTAAACTTTTGAATATATTGAAGTTACTGCTCGATCCATGAAGTCCTCATCTCTAGCCACATGCACTGATGCTTCTTGAGGATGCATATTATATTGTACTTGTATATCATCAAATGATATTGAGATGTAGATCCATTGTGTATAGTTCACAATTGTACTTTATATGGACATCTACATCTTTTCTAATAGTCTTATGTGACATGGATCTGCAATGTACTTGATTGGAAGCCATGCTTAGTTTATCTCAAGCATGGGTATGCCTGCCTCAGAGAGATTGTTTTTATTTTTTGCAGATGGCATGCTCATGAACACTTCTCTTGGGCTCACTCAACTCCATGCCTTCCCATTGTTTAAATATATTGTAATGTATTTCGTCCATCAATTTCTCTTCTGACATCAGACATTAGGGGGCATCTGTTATAGTCCAAAAATTACTTACCTATGCATACAAGACATTGTCCTTTCCACTTACATGCTTTTCCAAAATACTACTAAGTCTGCTTCTTAAAAAACCCTTTTTTGGATAGTGTATGTGCCATGTTGCACTAGTAGCCTGCATACACATGACTTATGCATGCTAGTTAGCCTGCATACATGCGCAAGTTGCATGCTAGTTAACCCACATTTACCTCCAAAAATTGGAAAAAATATAAAATTGCAAGGAATTCAACAGAGTTTACATGCTAGCGAGGGTTTTCTAACCATTTTACCCCTTGCATCATGTCCCCAAACTGAATAACCATCTTTTTATCATATAAAAAGTGGTCTTGGGGTGTCATTTGACAAGACAAACAAGAGAATAAGAAAAATCTACCAAAATCCCTTCTCCTTCTTAGCCCAAGTTTTGCATCCTATTTCGAGTTTTGGCCTCAGCCTTGCACTCCAACCCTTTATCCTTTCCCAAGTGATAAGTTGGTTGTGAGAAGAAAGCCTAGGATTGATGCACTTCGAGCCACGATAGAAGAGCCCAGACCTGGTTCATGGAATGATTGCCAACAAAGGTTGTAATCATTTTTGTATTGAAACCTATTAAAAGAGTTCATCCTTTCCCCAAAATATTATATTTGTAGTATTTTGTCGATTTATGCATTTATGTATATATCTAAAACTTGAAAGTGGTACGTAGAGAGTGGATGTGTTGTAGCATTGTTTTCCTAAGCTTTTGCAGGCCATCTTTGTGAGGAGACCCACAATCTAAGAGGTTGCAAGAAGAGAAAGAGGTATGCTTAAACCACAAAGACTAAAGGTGCACCCATTGAATCTTTTTCTTATCTCTCGTCATTTCGTTTAGGTAGTTTTTGGGTAGTTTACGGGTAGAAAAAACTTTTAAGGGAAATCATCTCTCTTCATGTACCTAGACCCACTATAGGGGGATTTTCCCCGTAGCAGCAACCCCTATACTTAAGTATTCAATAATATCATCGAAGTATTCATCAACTACCTATACTAAAAATAGTTGCACATCAGGGAATTTGTCTTCCAAGTTAGTAGGTTATTCTCCATTAGTTACCCTTGATAGGTGATCAAGTCCTACATTCAAATTCCCTGATTTAACTATCACATCAAAATCAAATTCTTGAAATAATAATATCCATTTACAGATCCTCCCCCCAACATTGTCTTTTTGACTAGATATTTGAGGGAAGAACGATATGTGAACATTTTAAAGTGTTTATCTAGTAGGTAGTGCCTGAAATTATGAAGTGCATATACCATGGCTAGGCCTTCTCTTTATGTAGTGTTGTAATTCTACTCTAATTCTGACAAATTTCTTCTTGCAAAGGAGATAGGATGGTCTAAGTCCCCTGCTCTTGACTGCACTATAATTGCTCCAAGTAATATGGATGATGCATCTACATGCACATGAAATGTATTTTCCCAATCTGGAAATACTAGTATAGGTGTTGTTACCATATTTTGTTTTAAAGTGTCCAATCCTTACTGACAATATTCATTCCACTACAATCTAGTGTCCTTCTTCAACATTTTTTCCATTGGTGTAGTAATCTGTGCATACCCCTTTATAAACTTCATGTAATAGCATGTATGTACTAGTGTTTCTCTTAACTGGTGCACTAACTTTGGTGGTGGTAAATTTACTATGACTGCAATCTTAGCGGGATCCACTAGTAAACCTTGTTTACACACTATATGTCCCAACAATATGCCAAAAGGTGTACCAAAAATGCATTTCTTGATAGTCAATGATAACTGACATTTCCTGCATCTTTCCAACATTAGTCTTAGCACCTCTACATGGTCCTTTAACAACCTATATACAGTCCAATCATCCAAATATACTTTTAGAAATTGATGTATAAATTCCTTAAAAGAAGCTATGACTACTCTTGAAAATATGGTTGGTGCATTCTTTAGCCCAAATGGCATGATTGTATATTGGTAGGATCCTCATTCTGTATCAAAAGTAGTCTTATACCTATCTTCTGGAGCTATTTTGATCTCATCGTAACCTGAGAATCCATCTGTAAATGAATATGCTTCCTCACCTCCCACATTCTCTAAGACCTCATCTGTAAAAGGGGTACGGAAAGTGTTAAGCCCTAATATTGGCTCATTACCCCTTAATTGGGGCATATTATATTAGTAATGTTATTTTATTTATGTCAACTTTAGGCCATTAGTTGTAATTATACCTCCTAGTCT
>JZKD02S2145907.1:130769-143301 GCA_000966675.3 Picea glauca
TCCCAACAACATAATTGGAAACTCCACTGGGGATATTACTCTTAGGGTTTCCGGATTTCATTGACGTTTTTGGGTAGTTCAAAGAATTATATTTTCTGCTTCTTTGTTTGTCTGTTTTCTGTTAGGTCAGAGCTAGCAGGGAACCTGGTTATTAATACCAGCTTTTGCTTGACTGTGCTTGACATTTATTATCGGGACACACAGAGGTACACGCGGCCTGCAGAAGGCCTTCACGCGTGTAACCCGCGCCCTAACCTTATACAACCCACGTTTGAACGCTTGTTGTAGTGGTTTCAGTAGCGTGTAAGACTCAAAAAGATTAAGAGGAAGTCTCCTCTTCCCTGTCAGAATTTTACATTCTCAGGGGGCTTTCTGGATCCTGTCTAGGTCTCGTTGGTTCACTGTCTTGTCTCAGTTTGCTTTATTGCATTTGTTTTCTTTTTGCAATTATTTTTTGTTTTTTTGTTGAAGAAGAAGATCCAAGCCTTTAAGAGACCCTGGTTGTCAATACCAGAGGCCTTTTTTCAGGTCTGGGCTGCATGTGTTTTGTTTTGTCTTAGCATTTATATAGACCCGTGGCCTGTTTAGGTTTAGCCCGCGGGTACCCGCGCGCTGTTATAGCTCAGCGCGCATTTACACACGTGTTGTTTCAGTGACAGTCGCGGGCTTGATTGGTTGCTTTTCAGCCTGGGTGGGGCAGTCATCCCCTCCTGTGGTGAGAAGTGTTCCTCTCAGGGGTTTGAGTCTGGGGCTACACAGTCAGCAGGTTAAGACCTCTTATCCTTAGCCTGTGTTTTGCTTAGTTGATGTTTTTATAGAAAAGAGAAAAGAAAAAAATTGTTTTATGTTTTTTAAACAAGTGTTAGAATCGGTGTTTTCTTGATTGCCTTTGAGCGTCTTTGCTCTGGTTCTTCGCGATCTGCACTTTAAGCCAGATTTTTATTTTGTTTTCTTGGTTTTGTGTTTGTCGGCATTTTCCCTTTTTTGCTTCATTTTGCAATTAAATAAAAAAAATAAAAATCTCTTTTTCATTTTCTTCTTGGTTTGAATATTGTGTTGTTGCATCAGTAGCTAGGAAGAAGTCTTTTTCATAAGTTTTGAAGTGCATTTAGCATATAAGTATCTCGCAGATTGAGAGAAACTCCTTGATGTTTTTCTGCATGAAATCTTAGAAAATTCAAAAAGAAAAGAAGTCTTTCTTGTCGAAAGGTTGCTGGTTTTAGCATTTTTTGTAAAAGTTTTTGTTTTCAAGCATTTCTTGTTCCTTTTTCTTTGAGTCTGTACACACCATCAGTTTCACCTTCATACCTTGTGACGTAAAAAATCCCATTAAAATCAACGCTAATTAAAAACTATTAGACTTTTGTTTGTAGGGTTCATACACTAGCTCAGGACTAGGGCCTTGGAATAGGTTGGAGAGTAAATTCTCCAAGGCCACTCAAACCAAACATTAGAGTCTTTCATAGGGAGTGTAGAAGTCCAGTGACGGAAAGTTATCCGGGACCCCCCTCTAACACAGGGGCTAAACACGAGGTCGCGTAAGGAAAGGTAGCAGAGATAACCCCTCCAAAGACGGACCGAGCATAGTGGAGAACACATATCGAGGATTTGTTGAGGGATTCCAGCGTTTGCATTTTCCACGGAGCTTTGTGGATCTCGAATCTGTTGTCTTCTAGACCATTTTCTCTCAATACCCTTGACAGGTTTCGGGCTTGATACCCTGCTCATTGTGGTCTACCCGACTATCGACTGTACCCGCCTGGTGACTGTTCACGTGATGGAAAACTAGTTTCCAATCTTTTCTAGGGACATACACAGGTGACTGCGGGGGTATACCGCGGTACCTAGGACAGACATCAGGCCACTCTTTGTAGAGTATACCCGGAGGGTGCTTCCGTATTCAAGTTGCACTTGCACCGGTAAGTTGCTCTAGTGTTGGTTGTTGTAACTGTCCTTCCAAATAGTTAGTGTTTGCTTGTCTTATCTCATAGGGGCTTATTTTAGTGTGTGTTATTGTTTGTTCATGTAGAATACCTTAGCGTGTCGTGAATATTCTCACACAATGGAGGATTCCGAGCTCCGTCGGTCACGAAGGCTTCTGGGCCTGCCACCAGTTATACTGGAGCCACCCCCACCACCATTGAGGTGGAAGTTAGACCAACAAGTGTCTTTCTAAACAATCGGGTTACCAACCATTGACCCCGAACAACTACTGGAGGAATCGACCGCCAATCTTGGATCGGTTGAAACCTCAACCACTGATACTTGGCCGCAAGTGATTGTGCCAATTCAATTTTATGAACGCATGTCAGTACCTCACACAGCTATGGCAGCAAACATTGTTACTTCCTCTGGGAATTCTTCCATTCCCATCACCGTTGCTACCACAAGAGAAGCTTCTCCTAACTTGCCTTTGTCGGCGGTCCGGGCCACTATGGTCTCGACCGCAACTACGTCACATAGTGGACCGACCCCATCTATTGCGGTGGCCACACCTCTCTTCACACCTAGTGCGACAGGCTCTCTGTTTTCATACGGTATGCCTAGTTTAGGTACAAGTCCTGCACTCACTCACTCCACTTCATAGACTTTGGGTCTGAGGGCAGGGAGCTCTAACACTCCTCTGCAAGGTCAACTTGGGGGAATTCTTGTCCCTTTCAACGCTTTTCCTTACGCTGGAGGTCATATCTCTCCTTCGTCCCCTTCGCTCGGTGGTCTGCATCAGCAGTCCGCCTGGTAGCCTACACACACAAGTTTCTTTGGAGCCGAGAGTCAAGGAACACCTGCACAAACTCAGCTGGTAGGTTTGTCACCGTTTGTTTGGAACAGGACGTTTGGTAATAACACTTTCACATCTACTACTTTCCCATTTGGGGGCACACCCATTTTTGGACAGTCTACTCCGGCACAGGGTACTATTCTTGCGCTGGGGGCACATATACCAGGACCTTGGATCTCAGGACAAGGATCCGTTCCTTCCTCTGGAATGTCGTTCTAGGGTAATTCTTTCCACAGTCAATGGAACCCCGAACAAATTTCTATGCCTCTCTCATCGGGACCGGCATGGGGTAATCCTTCCCAAAGTCCATCAAACACGATGAATTCCCAACATCCTATGTCCTTTATGGGGAATCATCCAATGATGTCTCCTAAGATGCAAAACCCTTATGCTAGTTAGGGCCATGGTTTCTACTAGAACCCGGGCCAACAACCAAACTTTTCCTGGCAACCTGGTGCCAGTCAAACTCCATGATCCTTTTATCCAGGCTATCAGTAGCAACCAAAACTACCATTCTTGGCGACGTTACACTTGCCATATTTGACACGGTTGTTAAATGATCCTATCTGTCACGATCCGCATTGGCCTCCTATGCCAACGAATTTTCCTTCGGACATTCCAAAGTTCGAGGCCAAGCCTAACGAAGATCTAGGTGATCACGTGACTACTTTCCACCTTTGGTGTTCATCTAACTCGCTGAAAGATGCCTCCGTCCAGTTGCGATTGTTTCAATGCACTCTTATTGGGAGTGCCGTGAAATGGTAAATATAGCTTGATCGCTCACAATATTCTTCTTTTGGCGAACTGGCAATGGCTTTCCTTAACCATTTTCAGTTACCTGTGAGATATGACGTCGGCACAAAGTTGCTAGCCAATTTCGAGTAGACGATAGCGGACCACATCTCTGATCATATTCGAGAGTGGCGACGCCGAAAGAGTCTAATAAAAGTACCAATTCCACCAACATTCCTGCTTGAGTGTTCCTTAAGTCTTTAGTACCGTAATTATCCAAAGACGTCGCAACTTCTGGGGTTTTCTCCGAAGAAGATGCCATCATGAGGGCTCAACAGTTTGAGCTTATCTATTCTCAGTCTCGTCTATTATACAACATCCTGTCGGATGAACCACGATCGATACTGGATAAAACTAGAAAGAGAGTCGGACCACATGCCGACGGTATTGTTGGTTCAGCACAAACTAAGCCCACTGAGCAATTGACAAAACAATTGCAACAGTTATCTATACAGCACTCAGCGGCCAACCAGACTACTTCTTTGGCTGCTCCTCCTACCCAAACGTCAGAAGTACACTCCGTACATACGACTAACCCAAAGGCCACCCAGCAGCCTGAAGGGAAGAAAAAACAATGCAAGAAGGGTAAGGGGGATAAGAAACCCACTGATAATGTTGGCGAGGGCACCACGAAAAAGCGGAAGGCAAGGTATCCGTGAAACTTATGTGCGGAAGACCACCCGACCCATCTATGTCCTTGACTTGCGGAGACCCAAAAGTTTGTCACACAGCAACAACAGGCCGTGTTGACTAATCCCTTTCAGCATGGGCAAAATTTAACTCAAGCCTCTACAAGTGTCAAAGGGGGCAGCCAAGAAACCTTCCCTCCCCCAAATAATTCATCTTTCGTGAATGTATATATGGTTAGGGGTGATGCTTTAATAACGACTAGAGCACACGACTATAGTAAACCAAGCGTCTCTGAGAAGGGAAAAGAAGCCAAGATCCCATCTCTTCCTCTGCAGATTGAGAAGACATTGGGAGAAACGATGACACGCATTCCAAAAGGTGCATTTAAGAAAGCTTCTCACAATCCAAACGCAAGGGCCACCCAGAACTACTCTGTGGTGGAAGATTTATCCCAAACCCCTTGTGCTATGTCTGCTTTGGAGGTCCTCCAAAGTTACCTTGCTCAGAGAAAATCCCTGTTGGCTGCTTTAGGCTCTACTGAGACTTGTAACCTGGGTACCATCATGTTATATACGACTGACTTGAAACCTCGTCTGCCTTACCACGTCGCGTTTCAGATAGTAGTGGCTCATCCCACGAAAACTTTTACATGGAATATCTTCCACACGGTGGTCGACGAGGGCGCTTTGACTTGCGTTATGTCGTTAGTATGCTAGAAAGCCATTGGTCAACCTGAGTTGTCTCCATCACCTACTCTCCTCACTGCGTTCAACGGTCGTTCTTTCCGACCACATGGCATCATTCCTTCTTTTCCTGTGCAACTAGGGGGAAAGACCGTGTGCGTCGAAGTAGAGGTAGTCGATGCCCCCATCGACTACAATCTCTTGTTAGGTCATAGTTGGACTTATGCTATGCAAGCGGTGGTCGCTACAGTTTTCCGAGTCTTATTGTTTCCACACAAAGGCCAGATAGTGACCATTCATCAGTTGTCCTTCTCTCGACCTAACCCAGCCTTGGGGGCATCCACGGTTCCCATGATAGATAATCCTCAAGCTGGTGTCGTTAACATAGGATTTGGTTTGTGCCCATCTTTGATGGGTACTTTCAATTACCCACCTCCTCATGGAAATGTCAAGTTTATATCGACTCACCATAAGGCTGATATTTTTCACGTCTCGTCGTTCTGCACGACTTACTTTCAGGATCCGTGGATTCTTCCTTCCCCATCAGCCACGATGGATGAGACAGGGCATGCTGGCATGTCCATGCCCTTGTCGGCTGCTGAAGTAGTGTACACTTTAGTCCAACAAACTTCAGCTACTCCTGATCCGACTCCCGCACAAGAGTTGGATCCACTTCTTGAGCCTATCTGGTCTCAGGGTTCTCTTGCTACCACTGATTCGTTAGACTTATTCTTTCCTTCTGACAAAGCTGTAATCGAAGCAATGACTAGTTCAGACAAACCTTGGGAAGATCTTCATCACAAATCATATTTCCTCCCAGAGTTACATCGAATCGAGGCAGGAGAATTCCCTATCACCATGACGGGAGATCAGCTGTGTCCTATTAACCTCTTAGCTACAAAGGAAATTTATGCTGAGGGAAATATGGCGACTATCACTGAAACTATACCTATCAATATCTCCATAACCCCTGGCGTCATAGACAATGTTTTTATCGGAGCATATAGCTCCCCCGAGGAGATGCCAGGCATTGACCCACAAAGTGTCGATCATGAGCTACCTTTGTTGTTTTTTAAGCTCGCTTCGAGATTCGAAAGAAACATCCGGCGAGACTGCATTTATGCTTTTCGATCTCATCCGGATTAACTGAGAAAAGTAACCATTATGGAGTCTTCTTTAAGCCCTTTTCAGACTCCTTAAAGATGAAAAGATTGCCGAGTGACCTTGTTTCTTCACACTCGTTAAATTGGTCCAGAAGAACGTTCCTTAAAAAGGTCTCCTTTTAAGCCCTTTTCAAACCTTCTAAACATGAAAATATTGCCGAGCGATCTTGTGGCCTTTCACACTCGTTAAACTGAAATTTAAAGTCACGTCTGTCCGACGGTAGTTTACCCCTTTTTCGGTCCGGACGGTCAACTGTACGAACAAAGGAATACTCTATTGAATTCTCATTCTTTAGAAGAGTATCCTCATGTATAATTTTATTCCTTTTTCAGGCCCGAGGGACTAAATTTACGAAAAAGAAACCCCCCCGGAGTCCATAGTTAAGCTCTTTTCAAACTCCCTAAAATTGAAAAGATCGCCAAGTGACCTTATTCTTTCACACTTGTTAAAATGGTCCAGAAGAATATTCTGGACGGAGTCCATAGTTAAGCTTTTTTCAGACTCCTTAAAAGTGAAAAAATAGCCGAGTGATCTTGTCCTTTTCACACTCGTTAAAATGGTTTTGAATTGATGTCTAGTTGGTGCTAGTTTACCCCTTTTTCGAACCACCTAGACTATTGTCGAAAAAGGTACCCCAACAGAGTTTCCTTTTATGCTTTTTCAGACTCTCTAAATATGAAAAATCAACGAGCTTCCCTTCTCTGGGCTCGTTAAACTTACATCGAAGGACGTTTCCATTGTGTGTTCTATCAACCGCATTTGCATCCTTTACCCCTCAGCCTAGTAACAATTTGCCTTTGCGTCTTAACACCTTTGGCCACTGGAGGATTTTTCTCGAGTATCATTTCCTAGAACATTAGTCTTGTCCTTGTGCCTTGAGCTTGTATGTTTGTTGTGCTCGTTCCTCCATTGTAACGTATTATTCCTTTATTATTTTTCCAAATCAACAAAAAGAACAAAAAAATCAAATATACCCCAAAAAGAGGATGGGAAAAGTATTTTCTTTATTGATAGCATCATGAGTCTCCCTTGGATAAAGAACATCTGTCTGTTTGATTCATCAGACTATGGTATGTAGTACGACCTTAGGAAGCTTTGCTCGCTATACAGAATTGTGTCCTCCACCATTTGGTTACTCTTCCAAACATATGGAGAGTTTGCGTTGCCTCATGCTTCGTAGACTTATGATTAACAGATATGCTTCCTGGGTCTTTTCACTTGTCGGGCTTTGATCCAAGGGAAGTTTGTCACTAAGCCTGAGTTGACCCCTCTGCAATATGTCTCTTGTCCGCATACCCGACCATCCTGAATGTCCAATCAAGTCTTTGTTCGAAATCACTGAAGCCTTCAGTCTGATCATCAAGATTATCAAGTCCATAACCGACGAGCCGTCGAAGACCTCTGGGTAGTGCAGTCATACACTCATATTACACTCCTACCCAAGTTTATAAGACTTTGAAGTTGTTTCTCAAGCTCTGAAGTATAGCCATCAGGCCAAATCAGCTTCTGGGAGATGGATACTTTCTATGTATATATTTCTGATTTCGAGATGTAGCTCCGCTATGTATTTTTCGCGGCTACTCTTTATAGTTATTTGACATGGATCTACAGTGTATTTGATTGGTAGCCATGGTTCTATTTTATTCTGAGCATGGGTATGCCCACCTTGGTGAGACATTTGATATTTTTTTTTGCAGACGGCACCTCCTGATTCCTGGTTCCTGGGCTCACTCATTCAGCATATCAATACAGATTGGTAAAGATTGGTAATGTATTTCGGCCATCAGATTCTCTTCTGACCTCACACATTAGGAGGCATCTGTTATAACCCTAAATTTCACCACACATGCTTACCTGGCATCAGGCCAATTCATGTATCTTCATTGCCAAACCCATGCTGAATAAAACCTTGAAAAACCTATTAAATTAAGTAACATGCTCCCTAACCCATTACTGGGTGCGTTGGAACGCTAGCAGGCCTTCTACTACACACGTTGGAATGCTGGCTGGCCCACTACAGCCCTCGTTTACCTAACAAAGCACAAAAACAGGAAAGTTGTCGACGGGACGAAAAGCTTTGGGTCAGTTAACTGGAACTCCCAGCCATGCATGGCCGAGAGTTCATCCAAAACCCTAGCTCCTTCTAGCCTATAAAAGAAGGGGTAGGGGTACTATTTGGAGGGGGAAAAAGATAGCAAAGAAACCTTGCCCAATTTCTGAATCCATTTGTCCCAACCCTTTAGCCTTTCCTCAAGCTTAAGGAGAATTAAAGCAAAGAAGTTGGAGGACAAAGAAGAGGAGGAGCCCAGGATCAGGATCGAGGAACGGTGGCTGGTCTCTATCATTATTGTAAGTTGATTCATCTTGAGATTAATAAAAATAATACTTTTCTCATCCCAATGCACGAGTGATATATATTTTATTTGATTTACGCTTAATCTCTAACCCTTAGGTAGAAGAATAGCATGCATGCGTAGTGTTTTGTCTTGATTGCAGGATTGTCTTTGGAAGGAGCAGCGAGAGCAAGAAGACAAAGCGCAACGGAGGATCTACATTAAACGTCGATAAAAAAGGTTAGTAGGTCTTTTCCATGCTTGTGTGTGAAAAAGGGGTTTGAGTGTTGGGGTGATAGGTGAAAAGTGAGTTCTTGAGGGTCATGATATGCATGCAAGTTTATCCCTAGCTTGTTAGTCCGTAGGGTATTATTTCCCAACAACAACGAGCCAGACAAGGGGCATGAATTGAGTTGTTCTATTTTAGCGTAATAATGGCTACCTACTAAAGCAAGTAGAGTCTCTTGTGATTAAGATGGATGTTTAGGTAAGGATTAATACCCAAAGGAAGAACCCCTTCATGATTTGGGAAATCTGGTAAGAATGGGTAGGATCCTTAGAAAGTTATGACCACTATATTATTAAGAGACTAAACCTTGAGCATACAATTCCTCATGATTCAAAGGACTGGTGAAAATACGTAGGGTCAGATTTACCTGACCTATAATGGTTAGAATCGACCATGAGGATAACCTATTTAAGGAGTCCTTTGAGACTATTGCTAATTCCCAAGAGTGACCCTTGTTGGTCATTTACATAAGGAGAGGGTAACACCCGTATGAGTTAGGACTATGAGATTATCCCTGTAAGTAACTTAAAAAAAAAAATCTCAGAAGATATAGTAGGAGAAATCCTTCTGAAAAGAATTTTGAAGATTGGATGGGATCTAGAGTCAAGATCCATTCAAAAAGAACCGAAACGTTTCGAGTTGTTCGATCTTGGGAAGTAGCACACTGGTTAGTTGTGAGGAGATACCAGAATTTTGAAATTCCAGAGATCAAAGGATTCTAGGTTCTCCATAATAGAAGTCGCGAAGTCGCGAAATGCGAAATCGTGACATAATCACAACCATCGGTTGGAAAGCCGTTGGTGACCGTTAGAGCTAATTAATCAGCGAAGAAGATAAGGCTGATAACTTCTCATCACTCATAAGATCAGGAGGAATAATATCCGTTAGATTGGAATCAACGAGAGCCGTTGATCTAGAGCTTCGAGGTTTCATCTATGGGAAAATGGAAGTGTAGACTTCCCAAAGCCGCGCCAGGTAAATCACCGATTTGATCAGGTCCGTTGATTGCCAGAGAGATCTGGACCATGGGATCTAGATTTTCGAGTCCGCATAGATTAGAAGTTGGGAAACGGTGGAGTGTTGTCCACGGATTCGCCGAAATACGGGATCCTGACGCGTGTTTGAGAGTTGACCCCAGATTCCAAGCGAAGGGTCATGTAGATGAAAGAGCCAAGAAAAACTTAGCCTTGTTCTTTCGGGTTTTCAGATTTCGGGAGACAAGGAAAACATAATTCCTTGCAATGGGAATTCTGAAATCGCAAAATGCGAAGCGCCCTTTTAAATTTGGATCATGGTCACCGCCGGTGGTCGCGTGAGGAGAGGGTGTAAGCTAGTATAATGAGTAGCGCATGAGTTTAATGCACCGAGGAGCTTCCTATTAAGAAGCATGATACTCATACCAGTAAGGTATGAATTATATATAAAATGTGCAAGTAATGCACATGTATGATGTAAGAGTATGAATATACTAAAGGCCCAGCACGATGGACCTGATGAGTGAAACGTGAGGCAAGACTTACACTTCCCAAAATTGAATGAATACCATGGATGCATGGTTGACTCCGTTCTGAAGAGTCGTGAAGGATCTGTCTTGAAGGATAGCTTAAAGGGAATGTACTTCATATCCCCAGGAACAATCCAGTGCAATTAAATGAAAGAGTAAACAAGCAAGGATGCTCTATTGTCACGATAAAAGGAAAATGTTTATGCCTTTGCAGATCACAATGAGAAGGATTGTGAATAAATCCTGAGATGACTAATTTTAAAAATGGAAATGTATGTAGGCTATGAAATATAACTATGATAGCTACATGAAGGCTTAGGATTAGGAAAGTGGTTAAGTACATCATAGATGTAAGTTAACAAAGATGCATGTTTATATTCCTTAAGGGAATATTTGGTAGACCACTGAAAAGCTAACTCAAGGTTGAGGCCATCACAGTGGTGATGGATCTGCAACGAGGAAGTTGCATGTTGAAGGAGTTCCCAGTGGAGGAACTGTATAAGGTCTCTGTCATAGGAACAGAGTCACAACCCTGATAATTGTTGAAGGATTGTTCAATGGGCTGCAAGGCCTGTCCATGTATAAGAATCATGTAAGTTATAGAAGACTAATAACTGAATAGTGACCATTCTGATAAACTAATGGAAGTGTGTAGGATGCACACGTTCCTGACCCATTATGAACAAAGAGTTTCTACTAAATCATGTTGAAGTATCCTAAGAGTTAGGATAGGCCTAAACCAGGGCTGCTCAGAAAAAGAGCAGTTGTGGAAACCAATTTGGTTGGTAAGAGGACAGTAAACCCCTGAGTATGATTAACTGAATAAATGAGTACGTCTAATTGATACAGCTTGGTTGAATTTGTGATTAAGGAAAGGAAGTGAGGCCTTATAGATAACTTGACTGGGCTAAGAAACCCCAGGCGATGTAGAAAGAATTGGAAGAAGGGGAGAGCCCTCAATTCTTTCTTTGACTGTGCATCACGCTTTTAGGGGATGAGAAAGCCAGTACATTGATGAACAAAAATGCTTTGACACCATAATAATGATGGTTGTAATGCTGTGAAAATGATTGAGAATTGTTGTGTTACACTCATGATAAACATTAAGGATAATGTGATGAAGTGCATACTGATATGCTAGACATGCCTGAAAATGTTTTTATTAATTAAACGCTATGATATTTTCATTTCAATTTCATGACGATTAATATGCCTATGGTGTATGTCTTGTGTAGAAAGGAATAATATTGGAACTGTTGAGGAAGACAGTTTCCAATAATGAACAACCTCAAGCAGAGGGTGACCATGGAAAGGCTGCGGTTGAAAGGTTGTTGAAGGGACTGTGGAAATCCCACTAAAGTACTATTAATAAGGTAGAGGATAGAGAAAGGGTGCAAGAAGCCAAGAATAGGTATAAAGGTATTCGTGCCTATGTGGCACAGGGTATGAAGGGATTTGGTAAGAACCCCTTCTGAAATATTTATTAATTGCACGTTATACCTGAAAATTGAAAGGGTAGTTGTATGCCTTGGATACCCGAGTAGAGTATGATTCGGGGAGGATGGCCTGAATAATGGAGGCACAAACATCTGGTACTAAAAGACCGATTGTAACCTTTAGAAGAATTCATGAACTGATATTTCATGAACACATGGACCAATCAAGGAACGATTGGAAACAAAAGTGCTCATGGATAGCACATTGATTGTGTTAGTGATAAAAAACGCACTATCATTTTTGAAAGAACGATGCCTAATCTTGTAGGGAAAATTTTGAAAGATTTCCAAGATCCAAATGAAGATCTGAAAGCACCATTGGAAATATTATGATTTGTAGATGTCAATCGACTATTTAAGCATGCAAAACGGACTCTCCATGACTGAGAAATTTGATTTTGAAAAAATCTGCGCTTTCACCAGCCCAGAAGGCAGAATTATAACTAGTTAGCTGGTGAAAGCTCTACCTTTCACCAGCTAAGGAGCATATTTTCGGGTAAATTAGCTGGTGAAAGCCTGTCACGGCCAGAATAGCCAAATTTTCGCCCAGATCAGGATTTTTTGGGTTTGAATGGTTTGAAATATTCTTCAATAAGCTGGTTATGAATTCTCAAATCAAAATCTGAAGGCCATTCTTGGAGATGAAAGTCAAAAGGGAATTTTTTAACTAGATTTGGTGATTTTCAAGGGCAAAATGATAGGAATTTTTGGCACACATCATCAAATTCGAATTCCACTTTCAAAGGAACAGATGAAAGAGCCTTGGAAGGCTAAGCTACACTTCATCAACTTTCAACCAATGTTTGAAGACCAAAAGATAGAGGTTGACCTCATCTTGAGGATCTCTCCTTATCTTTTGTAA
>JZKD02S2145907.1:164253-179085 GCA_000966675.3 Picea glauca
ACCGTTACCCATCAAACAAACTTGGGTCCATTACCCAAACCTAGGGTCTCCAACTTCTCATGGCCATAACTCTCTAACTGTGAGGAATTATGTGACGTTCCACATACCACCAGAATGACATGACAAGAAATATCCATCTAGGATATTTTCCTTAACAAATTCACTTTCCTTCATCTCAATATTCCACAATTAAGCATGGGTTCTTTTACTCCACAAAGCGTCTTCCCGTGAGGGCTTTCACCATAAGGGTACCACTTTGGAGTTCATCCATATTTACTTCTTATCAACCATGACAAAAAAATAATGATTCATATTTACATCAAACACTATTGGGTCCATTACCCAAACCTTTGTGCTACGGGTCTTTCTTCAAGGGTTGACATCAATGACAACCAACCTTAATCAACACATTCACCATTCCTTGCACTTTCTTTCGTATTAAGTCTTACAACTATAAAAAGTTCCATATGTGACATAATTTATCTAATATGACCCTAGCTAGTGCATTCTAAGCTTTCCTGGGTGCTGCAAGTATTTACTGTCATAGGGAGAACCATATCTCCTTCCTTAAACTTCTTCTTCTTGAAATGTATGTCATGCCATGATTTATTATTTTCCTATTGTGCCTCTTGATGGAAACCTTCCATGAATCTGTCTTCTTCTAATTCCATTAGTTGAACCAATATTTCTCACATTGCATCATTTTATGCCATGTCTATAATTGTTGCAATGCATAGACTTGGCATTAAATAATCTAAGGGAACTACTACCTCCTGTCCATACACCAATCTAAAGGGGTTTTGTCCTATTATTTTCTTGCAAGTAGTTCTATAATCGCAAAGTACTGTTGGTACCTTCAAATCTGAATAATTTCTATTTACATTACAAATCTTTGTCAAGGAATTCTCCAAAATATTGTTGAAGGCTTCCACTGTTCCATTTTCTTGGGGGTGGTAACAAGTAATATTTTTGTGGTATATATTAAACTCTTCAAGAATATCCTCAATTGTATTGTTGATGAAGTGAGTTCCTTGATCACTCATCAATATTCATGTACATCCAAATATTGTCACTACATTCTCAAATAGAAAGTGCACTACAATCTATGCGTTGCAATCCTTTACTGATGCTTCCTCTGCCCATATGGTCAAGTATTTTTTTTTTTTCGATAATGTATTTGGATCCTAATCTTATTGTTGGTGGATTAGTTGGACCTACAAAATCTATTTGCCATTTATCGAAAACTTGTAAAGTAACTTGCGGTCTCAGTGGCATATCATCCCTCCTAGATGGCTTCCCTACTCTTTGAAAAGCATTACACTTTTGACAATATTATTTTGAATCCTTATGAACTATTGGAGACCATAATCATGCACGCAATATATTTTGTGCAATATATTTTCCTTTAGTGTCCTCCTACAATTCCTTCATGCGCTTCTGTCAAAATAATGGGTCTTTCATGCTCCATCACACATCTCCTCAAGATGCTATATGTTCCAATTTTGTATAAATGGCATGCAATAAACTGATAATATGCAACTCTGACCACCAAAATTTTCTTCTGTGCAATAGTAAATTCTCTTGGTGAAACACCTACAGTAAAAAACTCAATAATGTTAGCAAAATATTCATCTGCAATTTGTACTGAAAACAATTGTGCATATGGAAAGTTTTCTTCCAAGTTGTTGGGTTCTTTTCCATTTGTTATCGTGGACAAGTTATTCATTCCTACATTCAATCTTCCAGGCTTCACCACAAATTCAAAGTCAAATTCTTGAACTAGTAACAACCATCTGCATATCCTTCCTGTTAGAAAAACATGATCATAGAGCAATATAATAAAACAAATGAGGAAATAAAAAAAAAAGATACACAATACACTAGAGACACAGATATACGTGGTTCACTCAGTGTGGACTATGTCCACGAAATAAATTACCAAGTCCTTCCTTTTTGTTATCCAACAAAATGAAGGGATACAACCTACAACACACCCGTTTTAATTTCCTCTTCTTTCTCTTCTAGTCTCCTTTCTCAGAATACAATATTCGCGATAATGCACAACCGAAATACAATTACCGCATAAAAGAGGGTTTCCTTCTAGGAAAAAAAAACCTAAAATAACTTCTACCGTCAGATATGAGACCTTATAATGAACGGTTCATATTGACTATGAAAGTACAATATTTTACAAGGCAAATTTTCCCAAAATTTCGCTTCAAGGTTGTTGCCCCTAAATCCCCTGCTAGGGGGGATACAAAAATTGTTGCTCCCCCACACCCCCCCATTAGGGAATGGGGTCCAAGAAAGACTGAAACAAACCTCTAAATCAAGAAGATAATTAGGATCCACAACAAACACTTCCCCCCAAGTCTAGCTTATTGACTAAGTATCTCAAAGATGAATGATTTGTAAACATATTAAAGTGCTATCCTAACAAGTAATGTATGTATTTATGCAAATCATACACCATTGATAGAAATTATCTTTCTATAGTGTTATAGTTCTATTTTGAATTTGATAAATTTCTTCTTGCAAATGAAATAGGGTGATCTATATCACCTTCTCCTAGCTAGGTTAGTAACCATATTCTCCTTAAAAATATCCAGACTCTTTTGGCATTCATCATTCCACGAGTACTTAGAATCCTTCTTCAACAACTTCTCCATTGGCGTAGTGATCTATGCATATCCCCTTATGAATTTTCTATAATACCCTGTATGGCCCAATGTACTCTTCAACTGGCCCACTAACTTTGGTGGTGGTAAGTTAACCATGGAAACAATTTTGGCATGATCAACCAATAGGCCCTATTTACACACCACATGCCCTAACAAAATTCCAAAATGTGTTCTAAAAATACACTTCTTAATATTTAATGACATATGACATTGTGTACATCTATCCAACATCAACCTTAATACTTCAACATGATCTTTAAGAAAACTAAACACTGTCCAATCATCCAATTAAACCTCCAAAAATTTATGAATAAAGTCATTGGAAACTGCTACTACTACTCTTGAAAAAATGGCCGGTCCATTCTTCAATCCAAATGGCATAACTATATACTGAAATGACCTCCACTTTGTAGCAAAATTTGTCTTGTGTCTATCTTTTAGAGAAATCCTTATTTGATGATAACTTGCAAATCCATCTGTAAAATAATAATCTTCTTGAACCCCTACATTCTCCAAAACTTCTTCTGCAAAAGGGGTGGGTGTTGGCATAGGGGCAGACCTAGGGTTCAATGCTTCAACAATGCACCAAAAAACCCTAACTACTGGCCCTTTTGGAAACACCTATGAAGCAGATGAAGTCTCACTCGAGGTAGAGGCATGGGGGGGTTGTAGGACTCAAGTATCTACAACCTAGCTAGGACATAGATTTGTGATCAAAATACTTAACATAACACTTAGTTAATAATATGCATTAGTCTTTAACCCTTATTCATATCGTAGGAAAAAACCCTAATTACAGAACAATGCAGTATTCATCAAGATCTAAATATATCTAACCATTCAACACATACAATCAAAGTAGATCTTGTATTCATTCACATATAAGGCAGTAAGATACTACATCATATGCATATAATATACACAAAGATTACAAAAATAAGCATAAATCACATCAATAACATATCAACCACATCGCACAAAGAAACCACAACATAGGATATACGTGGTTCACTCGAGCGTGGGGCTATGTCGACCAACTCTTCTCCTCTTTTATTAGCTTCTTCCAATCTTATTACATGCAAAGATCCACAAAGAAAACTCCACATAGGACAAGAGATCTATGCACACCTCTCCATATCCTCCTTCCTTGAGTTAGATCAAAGCACCAAGACTCTACACGGTCTATGCATAAATCCTTTTATAATCACTTACACTTAGCTCTGCAAGTATTAATACACAGTATGCACAAAGTCGATTACAAATACTTGCACTAAGCCACACACATCCACTACTACTTCTTAAATTTCTTAGATACCTATTTATATATTACAAAAGAGGCCTAAGCATGGGTAAACCCATGGGCTCACATCCCATACCCATTACATAAACCCTAAACCCAAAAAGACCGCAAAAGGGGGAGAGATCCCGTAATCTCCGCTTCACCTAGGCACTCCATCTTTGACCAGCCTGTCAAAGTCCTAAAAGTGGTCAAACATGACCAAGGTTATCCAAAACTTGGTCAAGGGCCAACAAGCCCCCAACACTCACCTGTGACTCATCTCGAGTCACTCTGATCTAGGAAATTCTAATTCAAAGGCCTCAATATTGGCTCAAGCTTCCTTGACTTGCTACTTCTCCAGAGCCTCCTACTAGACAAACTCTTGAATGACTGTATCAGTGAAAAGTTCTTCAAATCATTGTTCCACTGTGGTGACTACTTGTTCCATCTGTGCACCTGGTCCATCGATATCCTCGAAAAGTGTGCAGGATTCGTCCTGTACCGACTGGAGTCTCTGGGTCACTTCCATGACTCTACTCTGGATGGCATGGGCCTTCTGTTGAACTGCATGTTATTCCTATGACCCTTTCATATTATCAACTGCCGAAAGCATTTTCAGCTGCACTTGCACTGTCGATGCTTGTTGCTTTTCCTCCTAGAGTTGTGCTTCTAATGTTCTTAGTTCTAGGTCCTCTGCAATGTTCTCATAGGTCTGCGCACTTCAGTTACTGAGTTGCTTGCATTCTAACGTCAATACATTGATTCTTTGGACTGTGCTCTGGGAATTTTCTTCCCTCTGATCTCACACTTCCTGCGAAGTGCTTGACATTGATTGCAATTCTAGTTCTGCTACTCTTTCTTGAAGCTATTGAATGGATTTAGTGAGCTTTCCCACTTGGCTCTCAGTTGTCTCTTTTTCCATCTGTGCCAATCCTAGCATGGAGAAAAGTGCGCGAGTGACTGCTTCTCTAACTCCAATCTATTCCATGAGAAGTTGATATTTATCTCTATATATTTGTCCTCTGTCCTCTTCAAACTTCGCTCGGAGGTAATATTTCTCTTACTGCAAAATCTAAATTTGCTCTAGAGATTCCTCCTTTGCTTGCTTCAAGGCCTTTGTGGCCTATTCTTTTTCCTCCTGTACTCGATGAAGGCAAACCTCTGTCGCATCTGCTAATTAACATAGTTGGGAAGGCTCATCTCCTACTTCTATACCCCTTGATGACACGACACAATAGACACTACGTGACTCAAATAAAGAGCATGTTTTACCCCTTTGATCTCCTCTTTGATCTTGTCATACATTGTCTCATGTTTGGCTTTGTTTCAGTGAAAACTTTCCTCTGAGGTATATGATACAACTAATATGATGAGGTCGATATCATCCACCATAAGTAGAGTCTGTAATTGAGGCTTATTGACTCATGACTTCTTACACGCTCAGGGTTTCTTTGGGGAAATGTTTCTTTTCTTTGATGTCTCAGCCTCTGTAAGGGGATATTTAGGCAATGTCGCTTCACCTTGTTCTTGCTTGTCTTCTTTCCCTTTGTCCTCTTTTTGGTCTACTTCATCATCTCCTCCTCCTCCAGGTGACTTCGACGCAGTTTCCTCTGATGCGTTGTTTATTTCCTGCACCTCTTCCTTATTTTTCTTCTTGTTGCTATTGGGTCCATCATATTCTTCTTGGGTGACCATAGGACTTCCAATGATATCGCGGTTGGAGATCTTCATTTGTTCTACTAGTACAAGGAATTTAGCTGACCACTCCTTATTTATCTCCTCCATGTCTTCATCAATTAATTTATAGTATGACTGCAGCTCCTCCTTGGTTTCATCCCTACGCGTAGTGATGTAAATCAAGTGCCTATCTACGTGGAACTCCGCTAGTGGCCTGAGCGATGGAGTGTATTCAGAGTCATTCACAGGAATGAATTAATGGCTCACGTGAGTTGTAGATAGTAAGTGTGGAAGACAATGTTCGACTGCTACTGCTTCTGCATATCGCTCAAGTACCACAAGGTGGTGAACCTCGTAGCCAATGGCTCAGATGACTCAAATTCAAGGAAGGTTTCTTCTTCTGACATCTCCCAAACAAAAAAGGAAATGAGAATCAACAACCAACTGAAGTGAAACTCGTAGCCCTAGTATTGCACTTCACGACAATATTGATCCAATTGGTTGACGAGGTAGCTCGCCCAGTTCATTTGCATCCCTTCGATGCACTTTCCTCCAAGGTCAACGACAAACCCTGTGACCTACGTTGGTCTATTCTTCCTGAAGAGCTTGCCTACTATAAACTGAAAAGCTAGGTATACTGCACCATTTTCGATGGAGGCTACCTTGTAGCCCTGATTCCCTTTCTCCACATCACCATAGGTGTCCTTTGTTTGTTGTGCCAGGGCACGATCTGCAACCTTCCCTAGGTAAAATTCCTAAGGGTCCAATCCTTGCATGCCCAATCTAGTGATATGGTGGATCAACGCCAGATATACAATGATGTGCCTATCCAACCATAGGTACCCACCATGGAAGCATGATAGGAGGAGTTTAATGCACACATTAACCTCCTGATGTCTGTCGAAGTGTGATATCTTCATCACATTAAGGATTGTTGATCTCGCGATGTCCATGGTCCATGGTTGGGAGAATATATTTGGATTTTGTTAGCGATATTTCTTGTGAGGGGGTTAGAATGCAAAGGAATGGGTTAAAACCCACTTTTCCTAATTTTGGAATTCTTGCGCGCCTGTGGTAAGCTACGAGCAAGTTTGGGCGGCAGAAATTCACGTGCCCAGATCAACGGTGCATATTGGATTCCGCCCCCCCCCCCCTTTCTACCTTTAAGCAGGAGGGGGGGGGGGGTCCGAAATCGAAGGCGCATCTCTTCGACGGTCCTGATCGGAGTGCCCGGATCAATGGCGCTCAGGGCTATTCCAGACCCCCCTACCTTTCTACCTTTAAGACAAGGGGGGGGGGTCCGGAATCGGATGTGCAGCTTCCCAACGACCGAGATCCAAGCGCCCGGATCAATGACACTCGCGTGATCCCATCCTCCTTAGTTGCTCCATGTATAACCAGTGTGGGCCATTCCCCTGTTATGTCATCCTCCAGAGCCAACTTTCCCCACCTGCCATGTGTCCCACTCCCCTCCACGTCAGCCTCCCACTACAATAATCCCATCACGTATTTTCTCTTGCCTCCTCCGCTTATCTCATTTTTCCACGTGTCTCCCCTGTAACCTCTCACCCCCCCCTCACCTCTTCATGCCATGCCCTCATATATTTGGTGCCACTATTCCAAGCATGCGCCCCATTCTTCGCGCTGGCCTCCACGTCTCTTCATCAAACCGTTCAGCTAATCCAGGTGGCAGCACGAAGGGCCGTCCACATCCCCCAGGTGCCGAGTTGGTAGAATCATCCTCAATCCCAAGGAAGCAGTTATTGAAGCGGTTGGTGGTGGTTAAACATCGTCTCCGCCATAATTGGAAAGTCCGGCGACGAATTAAAGGCACGTCGATTCTCCCACGGAGCTGTCAGAAGTCCGATTGCGTCCGCCGTTGGTGCACGATTATTCAAAGATTGCAGGCGCATATTGTCAGAAGCCATGCAGATGCAATGTGTTTAATGCGACGTCTCGGTTTTGTTTTTGTTGTTATTTTGAGTATATGTAGGTTTTTTCACCATTTTTCGTATCTATCGATGGTAGAGAGAAGATCCCGACTGTAAAGTTTCTATGACCATTCTGGTTTCCTGGTTATGCATATGTGTTTGAGATTTCTTGTTTTATGACAAACAGTTTTCCTTTTCCATCCCTGTTTTCATCTTATACCAGTGGGTTCATGACCGAATGCTTCGCATGGATTAGCACAACTATGTTATGATAAATGATTTTTTGTTGCATTGTTGTTTTCTCTGGTTCTCTGCATTTGGGGGTAAGAAGATCTTGCCTTTTGATGCTTTCTCTTACAGGCTGTTAGAAACCTGTTGTTTATAACAGTCCCCTGCACTCTTCTTATACAAGTCTTCCTCCTACTCGCCCTTATTACAACTCACTGTTTGAAGTTTATCTAAGACCTCACTCGCTCATGCATGCCTGGCCTAGTTTCGGAGTTGAAACGATATCGTTCTGAGTTTTCCTCCATTTGATCACCCCTTTAAACAATCGTGACATTAATCTGATGGGTGTCAAGCTCAGCTCCTACAAGCAATCCAGGAGTGACTTTTGATGCCAACATTTCTAGCGCCATTGTCGGGGACGAAGTTGAATATTTTCCCCGGGCTTGAACGACAACGATCAACTGATTCTGAAGGTGCATCAGATATCAGAACTTGAGATTGCTACTATGCACCTAGCGACTCCATTGTGACGACTCCACTGCGGTGAACCCGTTGGATTAGTTGTGGCTTCCAGTGGAAGACACATGCGGTCCCATCCACAACTGCCTTTGGATACAACTGAAGAAAATCCGGAAGTGATTCTCAGAAAAGGAAAGGCCCCTCAAGGAGAAAGCTTCGCCTCTGAATCAGGTATTTCCCCACCTCCCTCCATAAAAAGTCCATTTTCTTATTCTCAGCTTCCTAGTCGTCCTTCCTCTGAGATTTCCCGTTTTCTGAATTTCGAGAGTGTTCCTGCTGAGTTTTCTCCTCCTGGTCTAGTATCAGAGGGAGAGATCCTTGTCACTCCCCCCTCTCTGAAAGCTGTGCCTCAGTTAATACCTTAGGCCTTGGAAGGTTTCACTACCCCTCCTTTTATTTCTACTGTTGCACAGAGAGAAGCATCTGCACATTCAGGTCCCTTAGCCTTCTCTCTGTTTTCCCCTTCATCTCCTTCGATAACCTCCTTTCCGACATCTCCCGTTCACACTCCTTCTCCTCCTAGTTCTCCTCCATATAATATCCCTATGGCTGGTGCTAATCCCCCTCCGAACAGAATGGACACCATAGTCGCTGCTAGATATGCTCCTTTAATCCTACCCCATCCCATGAATCCTCTCCCTGCTGGAGACTATTTGAAATATATTCCCAAGGTCGCGAGAGAGGGAGACATAACTACAGAAGAGAGATTGGCTTCTTTCTACAGTTATGTAGGCAACTTAAACATTGAAAATGAAGATGTCTGGATGAGATTTTTCCTCCAGAGCTTGGATGGAGAGGTTAGGAAATGTTTTAGAGGACTGGCCCCTGGATCTATTGCTGGAATTGAAGCTCTGGATAGTGTTTTCCTGAGGCAGTGGGGAGACAGGAAGGATTATATGTATTACATGACAGAGTTTGGGGCTCTGAATAAAATGGATGGAGAGTTTGTCTCCAACTTCTCCAAAAGGTTCAATAAAATGTATAACAAGATTCCTGCAGAGATTAAACCCTCAAAAGCCTCTGCCCAAATTTCCTATGCTGGTGCATTTGACCCTGATTTTTGTCTTTTATTAAGAGAAAGAAGAGCCACCTCCTTAGATCAAATGCAAGATGCAGCTATAGAAGTGGAATCCAATATATTAGCAACTAACATACTGAGGAACAAGGATGACACAGACAGAAGAAAGGGAAAATCGGAAGCCTCAACTTCTGGCCCATCACTGCCCCACCCTCAGGCGGATGAACTGAACCAGATGATGAAGCTTCTGTCTGAAGAGATGGAGAGACTGAAGGTGGAAAGGAAGCAAGTGAACAAGGGCCCTCAGAGCATCGAGAACAAAGGGGGTTTCAGAAGGCCCAATAATATTTCTCCCCCAACTATGCACAAAGAGAGAGGAAGAGACATGGACGACCAAAGAATTCAGGCTCCCTTTTAGAACAATTTTGTGACCGATGAAGAAGAAGGGGAAACAGATGAGCCTGAGCCTAAAATCCACTGCTTAGAAGTCACTCCTCCTTTCCCTCATCTGACTCAATCAGCATACGAGGAGTCTCTCATGAGCGGTCAACTAAATGAATTGAGTAAAGGAGACAAGGCTAGTGGTGGCCGAGGCAGGTATAACCTGAGGTCCGACAAAAATATAGCAGTACCTGATGTTCCTGAGCAGTCCACTAGAACAAAGAAATATGCTAATGAAGTAGCAGACGCTCACAGAGGTAAGAAGGCTCAACCCCCCTCTCCCATTATCCACAATAATTTTCCTGAAATAAGAGAAATCCCAAAGCTTACATCTTCTTTTAATTTCGAGCATGAGATTCAAAAGATCAGAATCCCTGTGCCCCTCACTGAGCTAATCAAACATGAATAATTCAAAAGACGTTTCTATGACATTTTGAAATATGAAGCCTAATTCCCTCCCACAGACTCCATAAACCTTGAAGATTAAAGGCCAGCAGTTGTCCTAGGCCCCATGGTAGAAGACATAAATGATTCATCCCCTCTCTTCTACACTTTCCTGAACATACATGATAAAGTGTTGCACAACTACTTAATGGATTCAGGGGCCTCTCACAACCTCATGCCCAAAACTATCATGGAAGAGTTAGGATTGGAAGTCACCCGAGCCTATCATGACCTCTATTCTTTTGACTCTAGGAGAGTTCAGTGTATTGGAGTTATCAAGGACCTGGTAGTTTCTTTGTTCCAACTTCCCATGAAAAGTATGGTCATGGATATTGTGGTAGCTGATGTTCCCCCCAAGTTTGGCATGTTGTTGTCAAGATCTTGGATTAAGAGACTTGGAGGGACGTTACATATGGATCTCACATATGCAACCGTTCCAGTCTTTGGAGGGGAACATAGGAGATTTTACAGAGAAGCCCAGCTAGCCTACATAGTCAGTGATGAAGCGAACCCCACCAATCACCCCATCTTTTCACTTGACACTGACTTAGGATCTAGTTTGTTACAAGTCACAGAGACTCCTGAGGTCCCTTTGCAAATCAGAAAGCAACCCATTCTCAATCAGGAGATGCCTCCTCCAACCACCACTGTTTGGAATATGTTCTTTGATGGAGATTCCTCCAGTATGGGTGCAGGTGTCGGGGTGGTATTCATGTCCCCTTGTCAAGAGACCATATCTATGTCATACAAGCTGGAATTCAAAGTCACCAACAACGTGGAAAAGTATGAAGCTCTGGTTCTGGGATTAAGAGCTGCAAAGGAAATGGGAATTAAGGAGATGGCTGTGTTTGGAGATGCAGAATTGATCATCCAGCAAGTAAAAAATGTTTATCAGGCTAAGCATCCTCATCTCAGGAATTACAGGAATGGGGTATGGGACCTGGTGGATAATTCCTTCTTAGCTTTTAACATTTCTTTCATTCCAAGGGAGGAAAATGCTTCAGCCGACTTTTTAGCTGTCACAACTAGTTTTCTTGAGGTTCCCACACTGCCCACCATCAGATCCAATGTTGAAAGAAAATATAGACCCTCTGTACCAGACAATTCAAAATATTGGAAGGTATTTGAGGATGATCAAGAGATTGAAAAGTTTCTTCAATCCGTTGATGGCTTTTCTGCATTGCACATAAATGAGGATCCTGACATTGAAGAAGAACCTGACCATCACCCTGGAGATCCTTTGAATAAAATTGCTGACCACCAGATCATTCAGCTACCAAGCAATCACATACCGAAAGGACTAATCCCATTAGAAAGGTTGTTCAGTGGGAAGGATGTGGTGGTAAAGGGTAGAGTTTCAGGTAATGATGCTGACACAAATGAGTGCAACATAGGCACACCATAGGAGCCCAAGTTTGTCAAGTTGTCAAGGAATTTGACCGAAGAGTAGAGGGTTGAATATACCGAGTTGCTGAGGGAGTTTGCTGATGTGTTCGCATGGACCTACGAAGACCTCAAAACATATGACACATCAGTTATTGAGCACAAGATCCCACTGAAAGAAGAGGCTAGGCCAATCAAGAAGAAGCTAAGACAGATAAATCCCATTCTGCTACCTGTCATGGAGAAGGAAGTGAGGAAGCTTCTAGATGCCCAAATCATTGTCCCCTTGAGATACTCCGACTGGGTGGCCAATTTGGTCCCAGTAAGGAAGAAAAGTGGCGAAATCAGACTCTGTGTTGATTTCAGGAACCTGAACAGGAGCTCAAGGAAAGATAATTATCCCTTGCCAAACATGGAGCACATATTGCAGAAGGTCACCGGTGCTGCCAGAATATCCATGATCGATGGTTTCTCTGGATACAATCAGATATCAATCATGCCTGAGGACCGAGAAAAAATAGCCTTCACCACTCCCTGGGGCACATTCATGTATGCCAAAATGCATTTTGGGTTGATGAATGTAGGAGCCACGTTTCAGTGAGCCATGGACAGATTCTTTATTGGAGAAAAAGATGAGTTTGTGGTGATTTACCTGGATGACATAACAGTCTTCTCCAAGACTGATAAAGAGCACCGCTTCCACTTGAAGAAGGTTTTCCGAAAGTGTCGGAGGTATGGCCTATCTTTAAACCCCAAGAAATCATTGTTTGTTATGCAAGAGGGAAATCTATTAGGCCATATAGTATCAGCAGAAGGGGTGAGAATTGATCCTAGCAAGGTGGAAGCGATTCAGACCCTGTCACTCCCCCGGTCTAGAAAAGAGGTTCAGGCATTTTTGGGGAAGATTAATTTTCTAAGGAGGTTTGTCTCAAATTTTGTCGAACTGGTAAAACACATCACGACCATGCTCAGAAAGGGAAGTGAAATAAAATGGACCACTGAACCCAGGGAATCTTTTGTTCGAATAAAGAAGGAGCTGACTGAGGCACCCGTGCTAATCAGTCCCGATTATTCCAAAGATTTTCTGATATTTTCTTTTGCTTCCTGTGATACAGTAGCGGCAGTTTTGTTGCAGAAAAATGATCAAGAGCAAGAACAACATATTTCTTTCTATAGCAAGGCATTGAGAGATGCAGAACTCTGATACGAGATCATGGAGAAGCAGGCCTATGCCCTAGTGAAGGCTCTTAAGGCTTTTAGGGTCTATGTATTGCACTCAAAAATCACTCCATATGTCCCTTCAACCTCTGTGAAGGACATTCTTATACAGCCTGACATAGACGGGAGGAGAGCTAAATGGATCAGCAAGATCCTAGAATTTGATCTGGATATTAAACCCACCAAGTTGATAAAGGGGCAGGGTTTGGCCAAGTTGTTGATTGAATCCAACCGCAAGGCCTTGGGAATTAACTTCATCAATGAGCAAGCTGAGCCATCCAACAAGCAGTTCCAGGGTGCCCTATCGCTAGCATCATGCCCCTGGTACAAGGATATCTTGTACTTTCTGCAAGAATTAAAGCCCCCTGATGGATTGGGAAAAAATAAGGCCAGAACCTTAAAGATCAAAGCGGTCAGATATTGCCTCATTGACCAAACCTTGTATTGGAAACATCCTCTGGGGGTATTACTAAGGTGTCTGGATCCGCAGCAAGCCCAGAATATTATGTTCGATTTCCATAGCGGTCTCTGTGGAGGTCATCATTTTTGGAAGACCACATCTCACAAGATCCTCCGAGCCGGGTATTACTGGCCCACCTTATTTCCTGATGTCTGCAGGGAAATCAGAGCATGCATCAAATGCCAGAAGTTCTCGGGAAAGCAACAACTCAAATCTCTGCCATTAAATCCTATAATAGTTTCAGCACCCTTTCAGCAGTGAGGGTTGGACTTTATAGGAGAAATTCATACTCCCTCAAGTGGCCAACACAGATGGATTCTGACTGCAACCGACTATTTCACCAAATGGATAGAAGTTGTCCCTACCAGAATCACTTCTCACAAAGTGATTATCAACTTCCTAGAAGATATCATAGCTAGATTTGGATGCCCTAGCAAAATTGTCACTGACAATGCCTCTCCATTTCGGTCTGAGCCTCTGGTCAAGTTCTGTGAGCAGTTCGAGATTTCACTGCTTCACTCTACTCCCTACTATCCTCAAGGAAACGGACTGGAAGAGTCCTCCAATAAAAGTCTGATCAAACTCATTAAGAAGCTACTGGAGGACAATAAAAGGGCCTGTGATTCAAAGCTCAAATTTTCTCTTTGGGCTGATCGGGTGACAACCAAGAGATCCCTGGGCATCTCACCTTTCCAACTTGTTTATGGAATAGAGGTCGTTTTCCCCACTCATCTCGCCTTATCTGTGGAAAATTTCCTCCAGGACTGTGAAGGAGAACCTAACCATGTGGTCAAAAGGATTCATCAGATGGTGGAAGTGTAGTAGATCAGAGAACAGGTCATGGACAGGGCCTACCATCATCAGCAGAAGATCAAGTAGGATTTTGACAGAAAGAGCAAAAAGAAAGAATTCGAGCAGGGTGATCTGGTGCTCAAATGGGATGCACCCAGGCAGGAAAAGGGCAAACACAATAAATTTGATGCCCTTTGGTTTGGGCCTTTCAAGATCCTTGAAGTATTTTCAAACAACACTTACAGGTTGCAGGATCTGGAAGGCAAAGAAGTTTTCAACGGCCCAGTAAATGGGCATTTCTTAAAAAAATGTTTTCTATGAGCCTCAGTCGGCTCTTTTTGTTTTGTTTTGTAAATATTGTTTCTGTTTTTAGCCTAATAGATGACTCCATAGTCCAACAGCAAAGGCACTGAATCTGCAAAGGAGTTCTTATAGCATCACAGGGATGACTCTATCCCCCATGGAGCCAGATGTTAGCGATATTTCTTGTGAGGGGGTTAGAATGCAAAGGAATGGGTTAAAGCCCACTTGTCCTAAGTTTGGAATTCTTGCATGCCTGTGGTAAGCTACGAGCAAGTTTGGGTGGAAGAAATTCGCGCGCCCAGATCAACGGTGCATATTGGATTCCGGCCCCCCCACCTTTCTACCTTTAAGTAGGATGGGGGGGTCCGGAATCGAAGGCGCATCTCTTCGAAGGTTCTGATCGGAGTGCCTGGATCAACGACGCTTAGGGATATTCCGGACCCCCCCTGCCTTTCTAC
>JZKD02S2145907.1:230550-258802 GCA_000966675.3 Picea glauca
AAAACTTCCCTTTCAAAAAACTCATTAGTTAGCAATCACCATTTACTCATTACTTATTGCTATCATTTATAACTAGTTAAATGTGAACATACATCAACAACATATATCAACAACATATCATCAACAAATCATCACCACAAGAAATAGAAAGAACACAAGATGTATGTACAATTTTATTTTTATTACGAACTACAATCATTGGTTTTATCAACAACAATTGAATATAGTACAACTCTACAAGAGCACCAACTCTATAATGAAAGACTCAACTTACACCCTCAACACCAATTGAGATGAGGCAATAATCCTCAACAAATATCAATCTGTCAACAAGTACGCGACCTGTCTGTAGTGAAACATGTGTATGTACGCGCCCTACTAGTAGTACAACTCATGTATGTACATGGATAGTCTATACTACAACCTACGTATCACATCTGAGTTACTTAGGGTTTTTCTTCAAGATCAACTCAGATCCTCTGCAAACTTCAATCACATTCTCTTCTTTATTTCACTATCCAAACTGACCCATAACCAATCACAACACGTCCAAGCTCTCCAACAACTTACTCATGCTTCTCAACCATACAATATGAATGCTACTCATCATGTATAAGAAACCAATATACTATAGCAATCATATTAGTATTGAATCATAATACTGCTGCTCATTCCATTAATCAACACAAACCACATCACAACAACCATACCAAGAGTGCCTTAAGAATTCACTACACAATAAGAAAGAGTATCCATCAAGAGAAAAATGTAACCATACCAGGATTTCTATGGCAGATCTGAGACCATAGAATGCAGATTTGGATCTAGCTTCAGTTTTCAAGAGCTCGACACCAAATCACACACAAGTCTTCATGAATTCATCTACTGTACATGCCCTATCCTCATTCAGCCTGCGTATGTATGCATCCTGGCTCACTGCAATTCACATATACCTAAAAAACTAGGGTTTCTGAACTTCGAACACTTTTTCCGTCATGATCTTAGACTTGCCGAAACTTTGATACATCCATGAGATCCTCCATACACACTCTCTCTCTCTCAAGAAAGATCTTCAATACATTCTCAAGAGATACACAAGAGATGCACCTTTCATAAGAGACCCTTGCCTCTTATTTATACTCTCCAAGCAGCTTCCTTAGAAGCATCTTCTAGGTCACTTAACCTATTTTCCTCATTTTTAGGGTTAACCACTTTCCATAATTAGAAAGTTGTCCATTAATTTATCATTTAAA
Source organism: Picea glauca (assembly GCA_000966675.3). Lineage (NCBI taxonomy): Eukaryota > Viridiplantae > Streptophyta > Pinopsida > Pinales > Pinaceae > Picea > Picea glauca. Next base: position 231,804 of record JZKD02S2145907.1, read on the forward strand.
TATTCCTCCTTGACTTTGTCACCTCACTTTATCATTTAAATAATCTTCCTTGACTTTGTCACTTCACTTTATCATTTAAATAATAATTTCTTCTTTTTAAGCACTTTGACTTCTTTGACCTCTTGGGGCTTCCATCCAACATATGAGAGTCCTTCATCTTCGTAGGGCCATAAATATCACACCATGAGGATTTATGTGACATTCCACATACCACCGAAAATTGTATGACAAGTGTTATCCATCTAGGATAGTTCCACTAACAATTTCATTGATCTTCATCTCATTATTCCACATTCAAGCATGGGTTCTCCAACCATACTTCTAGGATAACTCTACCGTAAAGCGTCTTCCCATGAGGTATTTCACCATAAGGGGACCATTTGGAGTTCACCCATTTGTACACCTTAACAACCATGATAAGACAATAATGATTCATCTTTACATCAATCCAACAATGCATCATATACCAATGAAACCACATTGATCCATCTTCATATTTTCATCATGTATCAATGAAAACTCATTGATCCATATTCATCTATGCATCATATCAAGGAAAATACATATTACGTTAGGATGTTGTGACAAGACATTGTTCATTTGGAAACAATAATCAATCAATCAATCCTTTGGCATCACTCAATCCCAATCAATCACTTGACATCAATCAATCAAACCTTTTGCATCAATGAAAACATGATCCAAAAATATCCCCCATTGGCATTGATGGAAATACCAACATTGATGGAAACACCAATCATTGATGTCAATATGTAGACAAGGCATGATCTACATCAATAGTCATCAATCACATCAATGTGAATATCTCTCCCCCTTTGAACTCTCCTTAGGGTTGCTCCCCTTATCTGAATTCCTTTGATATTCCTTTGAATAATCTCTCTCTTTTTGAACAAGGGATGTCACTCTGATGTAATGATGAAGATATATCACTCATGCTCCCATGTGATCATCGTTCCCCATGGAATTATGTCATTGTGCCCTTTCTCCAAATATAGGGCTCTTTCCTCCTAGAATCATGGGAAGAAGAATGAATCCCCCTATGGGTATGTCTCCCCCTATCTTCTCTTCAATATGAACAATATTTTACCACTGCAATATGCTTCCATTGCAAATGTCATTGCTCAACTGGATCATAGAACAACCACTCTTTCTATGATGATCCTTGGACCTTCCCGTCCATCAAAACTCGTGCCATACCATGAAACATAATATATGTCAATAAGAGAATTATGAATAAAACATCAACCAAGTACATCATTTACCAAATTGTGTGCCCACCATGCACAACACCCATGTACATCAACACCATACAATGTGCCAAACAATATCATCAATGGAATGTATATGCTTCTACCAACATGTCAACCATGTGATTCTACCAATATGCCAACCATGTGCATCTACCAATGGTATGTCTCCACCATGAACAAAGTATCAAAATCATGAATCTCAATCAATCAAGTGTCTCAACTATATCATCCCATATGTCATGTACCAAAATATATGTTACTCAAGTAATACCAATGGTGTACTTTTAGCCAGGTACTATCATCCAAACATATACCATCTATGAGTGTACCATATGTAAATGTGTTGACCTACAAAGAACAGATCTAGATAAACAATGATACACACATTTGCAGAGAGAATTGGAAAAAGAAGAAGAAGGAGAGAAAGAATGGAAAGAATTCTCATTAACTGTTATGAATAATGAATAATTTACACATGATATACTCTGTATAACTCAATGAGTTCGAATTGAGGTGAAACAAGTCACCATAGTGGTGGTATAGAGTGATATGTACACACACCAGTAGTTACAAGAGTGAACTTCCACCTATTCTAGTCTCTCAGGCAGTTACGGGAGTGAACTACCACCTAGATGAGTTAACTAGTCAACTAGTCTTCAGTTAACTGACTGAACATAAAGTAATGAGGAGTTAACTCAAGGAATCAAGGCTAATGTGCCACTTTGGTGATGATACCAAGGCAAGGTTGAATTAGCATGGTGATGATCCCAATGTTGCATGGTGATGATCCCAATGCAACATCTAAACTCAACTCAACTAGTCAAACTAAAGTGTGAACTGAAAGAGAATATTCACTAGGTGGAATATTCTCTCCTAAAATATAGGAGACTAGATAATGACTAATTATGACTAATGAAAAAATAAAAATCTTAGGAAAAATAAATCCTAGGTGTGTGTGAAGTAACTCCAACACCCCTCCTGAACATCACTATGGTGAAAATAAAGATTGGGTCATGACAACGAGGCCATGTTAGGTACCCAAGTACAAAATATACACTGAAAATAAAGTGATGAAAGAGGGAAAACCTCATGGGAACCCCCCCCCTCAAGGTACAATGTATGTAAAAAGAAGAACTACAGTTGCTAGGCAACTTTGTCCTTCACTCCAAGACGACCTCTCAAAGAATGGAATTTTTGCTTAGTGAAGGTCTTGGTGAAAATGTCTATCATCTGTTCTGCTGAAGGACAGAACTGTAAGTCAATGATCCCCTCATGTACCAAGTCCCAGATGTATTGCATGTGGATCTCGATGTTCTTTGTCTGATGCATCTAAAATAGATCTTTGCAAAACTTCAGAGTGCTCAGGTTGTCACACTAGTTGACGATCGGACGATGAAAATGAATGCCCAACTCAGTGAGAAAATGTTGAAGCCACATAGCTTGAATGGTTATGTTAACTACCCCTTTGTACTCTGCCTCAGCTGAAGATAGAGCAATGGAAGATTGCTTCTTTCTCGACCAACAGATAGACTCGGAACCAAGACTAAGTGAGTAACCAGATGTGGACTTGCGATCAATGTTATTGCCAGCCCAATCATAATCAGTAAAACCAATGAGATATAATGTAGAGTCTGTTGCATAATGAATCCCAAAGGTGATGGTTCCCTGTACATATTGAAGGATACGCTTTTCATCTTTCCAATGTAGCTCATGTAGCTTCTGCATTAACTTGGAAACTATGCCAACTACATATGAGAGGTCTGGTCTGGAGTGTGTAAGATACAACAAGCTCCCCACGAGTTGTCTGTACAATGTGTTGTTAACCAGTGGAGTCTCCCCGCCATCCGCAAGTTTGAATCCTGATAAGAAAGGAGTCGGAGGAGACTTATAGTCTATCATGTGAAATCTCTCAAGGATATCTCGTGCATACTTGGCTTGAGATAGTTTTATGCTTAATGCATCCTGACTGATCTCAATTCCAAGGAATAAGTGTAGAGGACCCATGTCCGTCATCAAAAACCTATCATGAAGAATCCTCTTGACTGCAGCAATCACTGAAGTTGAGCAACCAGTGATCAAAAAATCATTGACATACAGAACTAAAACTAGAAGTGAATCAACCATCCTGAGCATATATACATTTGGGTCTGATTTACAATGTACAAATTTCTGTGACAACAGGTAGAGTCCATCTTGGCATACCATGCCCTCAGAGCCTGCTTGAGGCCATAAAGTGACTTCTTCAGTCGACAGACCAAAGATGAGTCCTGCATAAATCCTTGGGGATGCTCCATGTAGATCTCCTTAGAGAGATCACCATGAAGAAGTGAATTATTCATGTCCATCTGATGAACTCCCCATCCCTTGGTTGTTTCAATGGCAAGTTCTAATCGTATGGAATCCATCTTCGCTACTAGAGTGAAGGTCTCATCATAGTCAATACCATGAACCTGCTGAAATCCTTTGGTGACAAGCCTAGATTTGTATCTGTTGATCTGTCCACCCACTGTGCTCTTGGTCCTGTAGACCCATATACATTTTACAAGTTTCCTCCCAGAAGGAAGGGGAGCTATATCCCAAGTCTGGTTCTCGAGGAGGGAGTTGTACTCCTCCTGCATGGAGGATTCCCAAAAGGGATTTCCAGTAGCCTCGCCATAAGACTATGGATTTGAAGACTAAACCAAGAAAATATTCTTGGAAGGCAATGGTTCAGTGGAAGTGAGTGCAATAGGAGGCTCCTCAAAATCAGATCGAGTCCTCCTAGTATTGGCTGGATCACCTATGAGATCCCCTGCATCCTGAAGAGTAGTTTGTGCCCACTTGGGCCTCTACTTTGGCTCTGCAACTGCATATGGATGCTCTGACTCTACATATGACTGTACTGACTCTAAATATAAATCATTTGAGTCCTCTGAATTAGAAATCTCATCTGAAGAAGAGTCAGCATGTGCATGCTCATCTAGGACAGGTAGAAAAGTGAAGGTGTCTGCATATGATTTTTGAGGTACATGCAAGACAATTTCCTTGAATTGGACACTATGCTCAATGATGATTCGGTCCGAGGAAATATCAATAAGATGATATCCCTTCACACCATCTATTACACATTATTTTGGTCATTGTAGTGATGTCTCTACAGTGATGTGTTCAGGCTCCCATAAGGACTTTTTTCCTGAGAAAAGTGACTGATGTCTTCTTTGAAAAAGAATATTTTTAAGATGACTTCACATGCTACCTATGTTACAGGGTGCGAAAATCCTCCATTATTGCAGGAAACCCATACTTGGGGTGCGAACTGTTCGCAGTCTACTCTATAGGTAGGGTGCAAGCCTGTTTCAAATCTTGGAAAAGAGAAGAGGTCATGGAGGTTCTAGAAGGGAATCTTCTAGAAAATGAGTTGGCATTCGCATGGTTGGAATCCTACTGACTTCCCAGATTTAATGGGATCATCCTCATCCATTTAACCATATCACCTTCTTCTATATATTGAAAGGTTTCCCATGGAAAAGGTTAAGCAAGATTGAATGAAGAATTGGTGAAATAATTGTATCAAGAATTTTTTTTGGATGGAAGCTTTAAGACTCTATTTGGTCTATCAAGTTGTATTGGATATTCTTCATGAAAATGTAGAGCAAGAGTGTGTGTTGGAACCAAGGGTCAGTGAAAGGAAGCTTGTGAAATCAAGGTGATCTGGTTGTATCTTCTACTTTCATTTAATATAATATAGTGGCATGTCCCTTTCCCATAAAATCACTCTAATTTTATTGCATAACTCCTTGATCATATGCATAGGTTGACATTGAATATACTTTGCTATCTTTTCTTTGGTTGGTTTGTGTTGTCTTGGACCTGATTTCATAAGAGCACCAGAGTGAAGCAGGAACAACTGAGACCCAAGGAAGTGATATAAAGATATGCCACTCATTCCTTCTCAGTAGTAGATTCAATGATCACAACTTAAAGAAAGAGTCATGTCTTGTTCTGTTTTGTTCTAGATTTAGGTGGATATAGGGAGATCTGTTAGTGTCTGCACCTACCAATTTATCCAGTAAAAAAATTGGTGACTCCACTAGGAATACAACCCATTTTGGTGGTTTTTTCTTGGCCATTTTCTCTTGACCTACCCTTTTTCATTCCCAAACAATCTTTGAGTCTTGAGGAGATCCTTACAGACTCCCTACATCCATAAGTTCCCTCAAAAGTTCTGTCCTTTTTCCAAAATTTGCTTGATTACAAACCTTCTCGCACTGCACATTTATGTAGTCTGCGAGAATCACTGAAGTTCGCACCCTAGTGTTCAGTTCAGTGCAAACTTTTCACAACCTGCCTGTGTCTAGCCTACGAGAATCCTTAATTCTTGCATTGTACCCGACTGTTAGACTGCGAACTCACTTGTAAAGATTTTGGACTAAGTCTTTTTTTGTCTTTAGATGCCCAGATTAGTTTGTGTGTCTAGGAAGAACTTCTCTGGCTAGTGATTGATTGTTTCTTGACTTCAAATCTCACGAATGATTAGTTTTTAGAAATTGAAAACTCTTCTTGATCATTTTTTTTTCTCAATTTTTACCTCTTGACCTTTTCTTAACAAGGGTATAATCTCCGATTCTGAAATCTGAGTGCTTGTTTGGTCGGGATCCTTTGATTGGATTAAAAGTTGAGATTAATTGTCCTTTTCGATTGCTTATTACTTGGAAAATTGTTACCCATGTGCATTTGAAGAGACTGGTCTTGTCAGTTTGTTATTTTTATCTTCATTGAAATATCGATTTGGGTGTTTGTTGAGTATTTCATTTTCGTTGGTTGCTTACTTTTTCTTAGTTCCATCCCTGTTGCTTGGTTTCTAATAAAAAATTAAAGACTTTTTTCTTTTTTTTTAAGCAACCTTTTATTCAAAAAATATTGCCATTTAAGTATTGAAAGACATCGAATAGGGAATTTTCATTGTTCATGATTGTTTGATATTACATTTCAAAGAATATCATACATCGTAGTTCGCATTGTTCCACAAAACTCCTCTCTCCCTCCTGTAAATAGGATTCATCGAACGAAAATTTGTATCATTCATCCCTGTTTATGCATTGTTGGGTCAGAGTCTTACAAAACATCGGTTTCATTTCCTTCCCTTTTTGCATAACAACAACCTTTAATAATATTTTGCAACTTTAAAATTCAACTAGTAACTTTTTCTAGGGATTTTTTGCACCAACATTAGCTAGGCTAGAGCTTTGGAATAGGTAGTGAGACACACTCTCCAAAGCACAAAACACACAATAGTATCTTGTGATAAGGAGTGTCAAATTCCATTTGCATCATTTTGTCCTGGTAAGCCCTTCTCACACAAGGGTCAAACCTGAGGTCACGTTGAGATTGACAGAGTTACTCACCCTTCTTTGTTCATCTCAGTGTAGAGATTGCACGTATTACAGGGGTCACTTGAAGGTATGCCCACAATGATGAGTGGAAGCCTCTCACGTTAATTTTGGGCTAGATACCGTGCCCTTGTGTGTGGATCAGATTGTCAATTGTTCCCCCAGGAATCATTGTTGTTTGTGGTAACCTTAGTAGCCTATATTCTTAACGTCTTACACAAGGTGACTGTGAAGGAGTAAGTCTTCACGATACCTGGAATCGATGTTGGCCAGACTCACTCGGGCTCCTTGGAGGGTATACCCACAATTGTGTGTGGGAGCTTGCACCAAGTTGTAAGTCCATTAAGAAGGTCGTCAACGTAAGTTTTCCACCCTCACCTAGCCCCTTTTCATCTCGTCGTCGCGACGTTGGATTTCATAGAAGGTCTTGTTTGCTTGGTTTTTCTTCCTAGATTTTATTAGTGCATGTTGCTTGTTTACCCAAGTTGGCCATATAATTTATTTCGTAAGATTCTAGCTTGATCACAATTGACCCTCTATGCCATTCACATAGAATGCAAGGCCTACCCACAGAAGATCCGGAAGGTTCTCAACCCTTTCCTACCAAATCACCGGAGGGATCTCCTCAACAGAGTGAAGTCCAAGATGTTTCCACTCCACAAGTGGAAAGAACTAACTCTTTAGAATGCTTCCAAATTACCAATCCTCGTGAGGACTTCCGACTTCCTCCCAACTCTGAGAGACGTATTGTTCCAGTGAATTCTTCTGGAGAAATAGTTGTTTAGTCTTCTGGACTACCAGTTGGACCATTCACAGGACCTGAGGGTCAAGATCCTTTTAGGACTACTGGCATTTTTAGGTGGGATATATTTGGCTCAGGAGCAGGCATTGATATCACTATCGCACCTGAGCTACCCGAAACATCTAATCCAGACACAATACCTTTTACTACTGCCTATTATTTTCCTAGTTCAGACGCTCCGCCAGCTGACCACATCTTGACTATCCCCCAACAAACGGTCCATTACACAATGGTCCCATATACAATGAGTCCTCACACTGGGATTACAATGGCTATCCAAGCTCCCATTGGCAGGCTACTTTCACCTAGATTCACCACAACACTTCCACCTGGATATCATGCATTGAATGCTGCTATTCCCGCTCCTACACAAATCTCATCCGGGACTCCTGGCATTTCCACTCCTTCTAGGCACCATCTCATTCCCAGTTTCATTCTGACACTTCCTTGACCCTCTTTCACAGGTCCCCTTCCATCCTCTATCTGCGTCACCGACCCTAGTGGCACCCTCCTGTCTTTCACACCTAATTACCAGATTCCTGTCGGTGGATAACTTCACCAAGGAGGCCAAACCCAAGCCCCTTTTGTAGGACAAATCCCAATTGGGACGCAACCCCTGATTGGAGGGAAACCCCCACCTACCCCACCCTATGGACAAAACATACCTCCATCATTGGCCCAGTATTGGAATTATATTATTCAACATAATCCTCACTCAACTGGGGGGAAATAGACTCAAGTTAGATCCTTCATACACCCTAGTACAAGCCAACCATATCCAGATACATCCAATCCTATTTGGGGCTTGAACGCTCAACCCCATGCCCCTTTTCAAGGGAACAACCCCAACCAATACAAACCTATGAATTACTTGCCTCCACACCAACAATCGAATATGCCCGGATCTTCACATTATATGCAAACTTCTTATGGTCCCACTAGTCTACCGACGAGACTCCCTCCCCAAAGTCACTAGTACCCACATGTGAATAGACAGTTACCCTTCTTAGCCACCCTGGACCTCCCTAATCTGTCGAGAATTTTAAATGATACGATCTGTCACTCTCCTCCATGGCCTTCCATACTAGCCAAACTACCATCTGACATCCCTAAATTCGATGGTAAAGCAGGAGAGGACCCGGAAAATCATGTAATGAATTTTCACCTTTGGTGCTCATCCAACTCCTTGATGGATGACTCTATTTGTTTATGCCTTTTTCAGTGAACCCTCATAGGTTCTTCCGTGAAGTGGTATATAGAATTACCACAAGGCTTCTTCACCGACTTAAACATCCTTGCTATGGATTTCCTCACCCACTATAAATTACCGATCCGTTACGAAATGGGAACCAAAATTTTGAGTTATTTCAAACAAACCAAAGCCACTCATATCTCTGATCACATTCATGAGTGGCGACGGAGACGATGTCTCATCAAACTCGAACTTCCCGATCAGTTGTTGGCAGAGTGGTTCACAAAATCATTTGTGAATGACATTGTTCGTGACATCGCCATGGGTGGAGTTGTCATAGAAGAATATGCAATCAGTCGTGCTCAATACCTTGACCTCGTTTACTCAAAAACGAGTACTCTTTACGACTTACTCCCTGACACACCTCATCCTTCTACTTTTTCTACTTCAACCACTCCTTCTACTTCTCATGCAACTAACGGTGTGATTGGTTCTTTCCATGCCAAACCCCATTTCGTTCAAGCCTCTAGCAACAACCCCAAATCCATTGCTTCTAATGTTAAAAATGTTCTGTCTCCTACCCCTCCCATCGACAAGACTTCTGAGGTGAACTCTGTTCAATCTACCCCTGCCGTAAAAAATAAATCCAAAAAAGGAAAGCATAAGAACAAGGAGGATAAAAATAATTCACAATCTAAGAATACCAAAACACAACCTGTTGACGATAAGGATAAGCACAAACCCCGATACCCTTGTCTTATCTGTGGTGATGATCACTACACTAAGGATTGTCCAAGATGAGCCGAGGTTACTAAGTTCCTTCAAGGGACCCCGAAACCCCCTACTCTGACTGTGTTTTCACAACCCTTCCCTTCTCAACAATAGGCCCAATTGGTCATTCATGACCAACCTTCCCCCTCCAATACATCTTATGTATTAATGTGTATGGGTGATTCAAAGAAGAATGACATCACACTTACCACTCAATCCAAAGATTATTCTTCCTCCAAAGAGAAGGTTGATGAAATACCTCCTTCGTTGGTCCAACCATCTCCCACAACTCCACCTACTAATGGTCCTCTTCATCTCGAATGACCGAGCCTAGATACAATTCTTTTCCCTCCCCCAAAGGGTTTTGTTCAAAAATTTACTTTCAATATCATGTACGTGCTGCCCAAAACTACAATATTGTCGAAGATCTGGCCCAAGCACCATTCGCGATGTTAGCCCTCAAAGTTCTTCAGAGTTTTCCTATACAACAGAAGGCACTATTGAAAGTTGTTGGCATAATCAACCCTACCGATACAAATTTAATAATTTTTGACTTGGAAGATCACATTCTAAGGTTACCCCCTAAACTTACATTCAAAGTAGAGGTTATTATCTTCGGCAAGAAAATTTGTAGAACAATTATTGATGAGGGTGCCTCAACGTGTGTCATGTCTATTACCTACTGGAAAGCCATCGACTCTCCTCCTTTAACTGAATCCCACAACACTCTCAAAGACTTCAATGGCTCTATTTTTAAGATTTACAGTGTCCTCCCTTCGTTGCCTATTACATTAGAAGGAAAAATGGTTAATGTTGAAGTGGAGGTATTTGACACTCCTCTCTATTACAACCTTCTACTTGGCCATAGCTGGATAGATTCCATGCGTGAAGTTGTGTCCACTCTTTTCTATGTCGTACGTTTCTCACATCAAGGAAAAGTAGTTACCATGGACTAATTGGCCTTATTTCACTCTGATGCATGTACCAGAAATGTACCTTTCATTGCAAAACCCCCCCGGATACGAGAACGTTGGTGTGGGTCTTCTTAAAGATTCCTCTTTGATGGGTACTTTCCGCATTCCACCACCCAATGTTCCACATCCGTTTGTCACCTCGATCAAAATGATCTCCACCATTTTTCATGGAACCCTTGCATATTATGACTCATGGATGGTGCCCAACCCCGACGATCATCTTCGTTATGGCAACGAAATGCCTTTGGGTCCAGTCAAATCCACTTATCAATCCATTCAATCGACAACCCCTTCTACCCCCTCTCTTGGTGATTTATGTCCAGATCCATTCCACGTCATTTTTTCTATGGGCGATATGATTATGTTTGTTATGTCCATGGAATATACCCCTTGGGATGATGGACATCATCATTCCATCCTCTTCCTGGAACAACACACCATCGAGGGTTACCAACGGATCTCATCCCCATCAAACATTGTCGTCATTTCTACTGTTCTCGAGTCTACACATGATATGTTCTATGAAGGAAACTTAAATAATATCTCACCAACCATCCCTCTCAACATATCCATAAAACCTGGAGTTGTCGAAAATGTGCACATCAGAGATTCATGTTCCCATGATGAAGTTATCACCTACAAGTCTCTTTTCCAATAATTCGGTGATGTCTTTGCATAGATCTATGAAGAAATGTCAGGTATTGACCCCGACATTGTGGTACACAAGATTAATACATACCCGGGCGCTAAACTCGCCCGGAAATGACTTCATCTGATCCACCCACGTAAAGCAGTCGCTATCAAGCTTGAAGTTGAGAAACTTCTTAAGGCTAGCTTTATTTACCCTGTGGCTCTCACTGACTGGGTTTCCAATCTTGTTCTGATTAACAAGAAATAAGGCAGGATCAACATGTACATCAATCATAGAGACATCAATAAATATTGTCCTAAAGACAACTTTCCTACCCCCTTCATTGACCATATTGTCGACGATTGTGCCAAAAGTGAAATATTTTCTCTGATGGATGGTTTATCTGGATATAATAAAATCAATATCGTACCCACAGACCAACACAAGACCGATTTTATTTGTCCTTGGGGAACTTTCGCCTACCGAAAACTTCTATTCAGTTTAAAGAATGTCGGTGCAACTTTTCAACGTGCTATGTCTTATTCCATTCATGATATAAAGCACATTGTGTAGCCATATCTCGATGACTTACCCGCTCATTCCATGCGCCGTGTAGATCATCCAACACACCTCCGTGCCATTTTCCTTTGATGTCAGTTTTACCATATACACTTGAATCCCCACAAATATGTTTTTTGCCTAGAATCCGAACGACTTCTGGGATTTATTATTTCACTTCAAGGGATCAGGGTATATCCTTTGAAGGTCGATGCGATTCTCAATCTTCCTCCTCCTTCCTCACTTCACCAGTTACAAAGTTTGCAAGGGAAGGAAAACTTTCTTCATCGTTTCATCCCGAACTATGCTGAGCTAACTCTTGGATTTACGCAACTACTTAAGAAAGGTTCTGAGTTCGTATGGGATACCACTACCGACAAAGCTTTCAAATATTTGAAACTGTCTTTAACACGTACCCCATTACTCTTCCCACCTGATTACAGTCGAGATTATTTCCTTTACCTCGTAGCCTCAGACTATACCATCGCTATGGTTCTAGATCAAGAGGATTATTCTCATGACAAACATGTCATTTATTACTTGAGTTGGAGTCTCACAACTACTGAAACCAAGTATTTACATGTTGAAAAACTAGCCTTCGTATCCGTCCAATCTATTCAATGTTTCTGACACTATATCCTTTTACGTAAGACTATGGTGATTTCCAACTACAACCCTATGCAACACATTCTTACACGCTAATTTCTAGGGGGAAAATATTCCAAATGGATCTTAATACTCCAGGAGTTTGACTTAGAATTCAAATGCTCTAAGTCTAACAAATTCTTGGTGTTTTCCAAGTTGATATGCGACCTTCCCCGCTCTGAGACGGAAAATGTAGCAGAGGATTCATTACCTGATGAATCCCTTTTATTGATCAGTTCCGATGACCTTTGGTACAGAGATATCATCATGTATCTCCAGACCCAAAATTTTTGGCCCAATTTGTCTAGCACTGACCACCGTCGAATATGCTACCAAACCTGTCAGTATATTGTCCTCGGTGATACTCTTTATCGTCTTGGGATTGATTCCATTTTCCGACACTGCCTCGCGTTTGATGAAGCCGAGAAAGCCCTAAATTATTTCCATTCTGGAGCACGTGGTGGTCAAATGTTTGAGTATGCTACTACCCAAAATATCTTACGAGCAGGTGATGCAGGAGCATCTCATGCGAGCCAGGGTGGGGATAAAAGACAGCTGTAAAAGTGCCCAACACAAATTTTGAAAATGCCTTGAAACATTAATGAAGTCATCAAGTGGAGGCACACTTGTAAAATTCAAATGGAGCTTGAGCGATCCGCTCTCGTCCTTAGTAGGTAGAAAGGAATTTATGATAATTAATGCAAGTAGATAGAAATTAATGTGTAGATTAGACAGTTTAGAATGAGAGAGGGAAACGAGATATAGACACCCTCATTGTGTATTATAGCATAGAGGAGAATAGTAGTGAAGAACATTACCAAGAGAGAAGAGCATACAAGGTTGGAAAAAATAAACTGTGTTTGAAAAACACCCATGTACAGAGATTTGAGTTAATATAAGAAGTCTTAATTCAGATTCATTGTGTTGTATTTGTTTCTTGTATGGGTATGCTAAATGGTATGTTCATGATTTTACTCTTTCTGACATGAAATTTCTTTTATGCTATGTATGAATGATTTCTTGTTGAATGTTTGAAATCTGAGAGGAAAGGGTAAAGGAATGAGTTTCAATTGTTTCTCTATCTGAGCAAGAGTTCATGCAAGGAGTGTAGTTGAATTGTCCGCAAGCAGTGCATTGACAAAGGGTTCAGAGGTTTGTCTCTGAAAGCTTAGACAAGATAGATTTTGTTCTCATTCCCTCAGAAGTGAAGTTAGGCATAGGAGCCATGCCAGGTGTGCGTAGGTTGAGTAGAGATTCAAGTTTTGTAACCTGAGTGAAGCATTGAGAGATTTCTACTACAGGGAGTACGCAGAGTCAAAGGGAGTTTGACACTTGAAGTTGTTTGAAGGTTTTTCACAAGGAGTGCGTGCAAGAGTCTTCTCCAAGACTCTGAGTTGGAGAAATCTCAGGAAGGATAGAGTCTCCATAGCCATCGAAGAAAGCACAGGAAGTTTGTGCATTAGAACAGTGAGAAGGAATTGCAATTTTGCATCGCAGGCAATTGAGTACTGTGGAAAAACCACTTGGTAAAAAGTTGCAGAAGTACTTTTGAAGGAAAGAGACGGACGACCGAAATTCTCTATGGAGAATTTGCGAAGTCCCGTGAGCTGTCAGATCTCATGAAGGAGCAGGGGATTTGCAACAAGTATTCCCAAAGGTTTCAAGCTCAGGAGAGGTAGAACTATATATTCAAGCCAACAGGAGCTGTTCGAACTACCCGTGGATTTCCATTTCGGGGTTTCATAGATTGAAGTCCCATAATATTTGCAACAGGACTCGGGAAATCACAAAACGCAAAGTCCCAAAGGGACGAAAGGATTTTGTGGGCCACAGAATCAGTATGATGGATAGGTGGCACACTATCGACATGGGAGTCAAATTTCGTTGATTATTTCAGGGTTTCGTGGGGTGAAGTCCCGAAATCCTTACATCAGGATTCACAAAATCGCGAAGTCCAAAGTCCCGATGGAAAGAACAGTTGTTGGACGGTCAACCTAGTGAGCGCATCGGAGGTTCGATAAATCGAGTTTTGGGAGTCAAGGGGACGAGTTGCTGTTCATCACAACCCCCGAAATCACGATAAGGAGAAATCCAAAATAGAGAGAGAAAAGGTCAAGTGTTGATTGTTCTCAGTTTTCGGAGATTGAGAGACAAGGCGCTTGAACACAGGGTTCACGTAATCATGAAATACGATCTCCTGAAGTGCGAAGGGAGATTCCTCGAGGTTTTGTTGTGGGTGCAGATTTCTCGAAAGGGAAATAGGAGAGACATTGTTGAGAGCTCTTCAGGCTAGTGGAGGAGGAAAGATCCTATGTGCATGGACTTATGACCTGCGGGTTGGGAGGGCGTCACGTGCATCAGCAGGGTATTTTTGGCCTTTATTCAATGATTGTATAATCGTTGTCCAAAAATGCCATGCTTGCCAAACCTACAATAATAAAATACAATCACAGCTTACTCCTCTACACCCTATGGTCTCCATTGGTCCTTTTGAAAAATGGGGTATCGATTTCATGACATGCCACCCTCACTCATCCGAGGGGCATGGATACATTATTGTAGCCGTAGATTATTTTATGAAATGGGTCGAGGCGATGCCAACATTCAACAATACCGGAAAGACAACAACATTATTCATATTCAATCACATCATTTCTTGGTTTGGTGTTCCTCAAGATATCATTACTAATCACAGTAGCCACTTGAGAAACTTCATGATGTTTGAACTCACTAAAAAGTTGGGTTTTTTCCATGAAAACTCAACACCCTATTACCCACAAGACAATGACCAAGTTGAAGCAATAAACAAAGTCCTCATTACCATGCTTCGACGAATGATAGGGATTCACAAAATGAGTTGCCACACAATGTTGTTTTCAACATTGTGGAATTACCAGACATCTGTTAAGTCTGCTACTGGGTTTACACCATTTTAGTTAGTTTATGGTCTAGAATACATCTTGTCGATTGAATGTGAGATACCCTCCCTAAAACTAGCCATAAAACTTCTCCCAAACACTTCTACTGAAGAAGAACGTCTATTGTATCTCATGCAATTATATGAAACCCATCGCGATGCCACCCTAGTTATAGAAGCCCAGAAGAAACACATCAAAGCCAATACGAAAAACATGTCAAGCCATGCGTTTTCTCCGAAGGTGATCTGGTTCTCCTTTACGAACAAGATCAGGATATGCTAGGAGCTAGAAATTTTCAAGCTATGTGGCGAGGTCCTTATATTGTCAGATGAGTTTTGGATAAAGGAGCTTATGATTTGGTGGAGTACGATGGTATCCCTTTGAGTGAACCCAGAAATGGGTTGTACTTAAAGAAGTACTATACTTAAGATCACCTGTGCATGAGTTCTTGTATTTTATTGTATCATACTTTTTGTGTGTTACTTTAGTATGCTTTTTTGTTATTTGGTCTCTTCCCTCGACCGCTTATCTTGCGTTGTGCTTGGTTTCTAGATGTCCGAGTCTTCACTACCCCACATTGGCTTCTCTGATGGCACTAGTCATAGTACTTAGAACCTTTCTTCTGTTGCATGGGAAATTTACGCACCTACAAATGAATTTATCAGTCTACGAGGTGTGTGCCTTGGTCGTGCGACCAATAATATCGCAGAATATAGCATTGTCATCGAATTGTTGATTGATGCTATTTTACTTGATATATGGCACCTGGTTATATGACTCGATTCACATCTAGTATTACTACAGTTAAGAAATGTCTATGCTATCTGAAGTCCTACTTTATTACGGGTATATTTACGAATTCACCTCTTGGAACATTATTTTGATTATATCGAATATCAATACATTCCTAGATGTCTAAATACATTGACTGATAACTTAGCTAACTATGTGTTAGACAAAATTTTAGGACATTTATAAACCAATCACATATCACATGTATTATACAACACAAAATAAGCCAGTAGAAGTCATATATATGTATATAATAATCAAAAGTTTTTTACAAAAAAGTTTCTTTCCAAAGATCAAAATCTCAAAATATGAAGCCCATGGCTTCTAAAAAACAACATCATGAATGACGGTAATGATAACACAAAAATACTCTGGCTACCCTACGGAGCAGTTGACTGAGAGACTCGGACACGCCCACAGTATGGCACTGATAACGTCTCAGGATCTCCCCAATAGAAATTTCTCGGACATTCACGATCAACCCCTCTAAGTTCTATTCCACTGCCTTGTAGTCCTTGTTATCCCATCTCACCACTAGAGCTGCTTGTCCTCGTCTTTGTATGAGAGACATTCTTGGAGGTCGATAAGGCCCCACATACGTGTCATCAAAAGGCAATTTTTTGATTAGTCCTTGGATAAACATAAAAACATTTCACATAATAAAATTTGCAAAAACATTAAAAAAGAACAAAATGTGTACTTCTCATCTAAGTCACCCCACTGAGCATCCTCAGGTAGGACCAAATCTGGATCCCCTCAGAAATCCAAACCAACATATGTGTAGTTGTCAATCATCAGCATTTGGGGCCTTAACCAGTCAAAAAATTAATCATTATACTTGATTATAGGCCCTGCTACGTGTCGATCCATGAGGTTACACCACCTCAGCATCCTCAGATCCTATGGGGCCTATAAACCCCAATATACCTGTAGTCGCAATAGTGGAACCCTCTTGAGGAAGAATGACACCAAAAGTGACATGTACCCAAACTGCTTCAAGTCACCCCTTCTGCACTTTGTCAGTTGCCTCTTCATACTGCGGAGAACCGCGTCCGACTAGTTGAAAACTCGAGGCTCTGTGCACTCTATGGCGTATTGGAAATAGATCTGGAGAGCCATGTGCATAGCCACACTTCTAGCTATGCATGCAATAATAAACAAGATAGTCTGTAGGGTCAAATATTGGACCCCCCAAATGGAAAACTTACCTTTTCTTCTCTTTGCCTCGGGAACACAATATCGATGAACATACTCGCTCGTAGGAAGTCTGTCGCCTCTACTTTCGGTCAAAGTAGCATGGTATCCAAGTCGTGACAACCCCATCAGAAAATAGATATCCTCGATATCTAGTGTCATTGTGTGGACTCCTACATGAAATAACTATTGATCCACGTCCCACATGTGGACTAGGTACTCTAACAACCTGATTTGGGCTCTCATGCCTGGGATCCTAAAACATTTCAAGAGCCCACATTCCCAGAGGGTAGCAACTGTACCCAGGTCATTCTCGACAATAGAATAATCCTCCTCATGTTCTCTTTCCCTCCATTCCAACATTGTGATGGTCAACACATGCAACAGAGCCATGAGACGGAAGTCAACAAATTGTTTTAAACTCTTGCATAATTTTTTATTGAGAAAAACACACACAAAAATCCATTTTTCGGCCCTCGCAGGTGAACCTTTTGCATAGTGAGAGATTCTCGTAGGTGCACTGAAGCCCACTTGCAATAATTTTAGATTCTCGCAGGTCCTGAATGGCCCACCTGCGAGAATGATTGAGCGCATATACTGACCCTAAAATGGTCTCAAAACTCTAAAAATTGCCAATAAAAATAAAAAGTAAACTATGGAAAAGTTGGAAAATCAGGAGATTACCTCGTTGACTGAAACTGTTTGTTGAATGATTGCTTGTGCTTCCCACAATTGAGCAAAGAAATTTGGGGGAAAATGAGGTATGTTGGACAATTTTTTGGCAAAGTAACATGGAAATGGTAAAAAAAACTTTTTTACCCATATTTATTCACTTTTTACTATTTCTTATTGATTTTTTATATTATTTTGATTGCTTTGATTAAAAAACCTAATACCCTAATCGCCTTGTGAGTATGGTTTTTTGCAAATATAGCAACTTCAAAGTTTGAACGATGGGGTACGAGCGTTTTTTCTTTTTGTCGCATGTACGACTACTTTTTTAGGGTTTTTGTAGGAAAAACCTCGAGCTCAATCTTCGTTCGTTCTCGCGCTCGAAAATATATTAGAATGTAACCGAGTATACTTTTTCTTGTCTTTTTGTACTCGTCATGGTAACACAAAAATGACGAACGTAAGGGAGTATCATTTAAGCTCTTTTCATGCTCCATAAAAATGAAAATATTGTCAAGCGATCTTGTTCTTTTCACGCTCGTTAAAGTATTTGAAGAAAACATTTTACGAGTGATATTTTATCACTTTTTTGGTTTCTTCGAACTCTTTTATGAAAAAGGAACTGAGAGAGTTCTCTTTAATTGTTTTTTAGACTCTCAAAACATGAGAAACCCCTGAGTTTTCTATCCTTGGACTCGTTAAACAAACATCAAAAGACCGATAATGGGATTGAACCACTCCTTCCTAGGGTTCGTTAAATGTACTCTAAGGGAATCATCCAAAGGATGAGATTATATCAACAAGCATATTTTATCCTCCTCAAGCTTGCGTAAAAATAAAGAGGTACTCGCCAGAGATGGTGGGGGAAATTTTGGGAAAGGGATATGTTTTCCTCTTTGTGTTAGTGGCAGTAAGCGTCGCTCTTGAACATGACACCCCCTATTCTTCATTTGAATATGGGATGGGAAATACATTTGTCTCTCATCCAACTTTCTATAAGGTCATATCTTGGGTCGTCCTTGAGTTAGTGTTGCAAATTCCTTTGTCGTGTTGTTCATATTTTCAAGAGAAGTTCAAACGAGCCCTCCATTGAGTCGGCCATATGCAATTGTCCATTCTTACTATGTCAACCTTCCTTGTGTGTCTGTTTCAACTCATATTCATACTCTAATTCACCCTCAAAATCTGTTACATCTTTCATTTCATTGATGGGGGATACATCAAGGCCCTCCTGTCATGAGTATTTTTCCATCGACTCTGACTCATTATCTGGGAATAAGACTTAGAAATCATTTAGTACCTTGGAACCTGCATGCCTTAATGGCATGTTTCTTTGCTTTTGACAGGGGTTTCACATCATTGATCCTTTATCAAGAGATTCCATCGAGTGTTCGACTTCGGCTCATTCATTTGCATTCGTTTGGATTGTACTTCAGTACCTTGGGACTCATTGACATCAATGGTGATTTCCCTTGCACTTGTTAACGGTTTTCATCACTGACTGGTAATCAAGAGGTTTCTACCATGTTTGAATTCAACACATGTAATCACATGGCTAGATTCATACTTTTAGGTGATGGGATTCAAGACCCTGGGTCTCATATTTTTGATCCACGTTGTGATGGAGTATGTATGATTTGTATCAACACATAGATACACTTTGTATGTCGCGTGGCTATGTCTTAATTCAAGTCTTCTCACATAGATTGATAGTGTATTCCTGGTGGCTATGTAGCATTTTGATGACATGGATCCATAGTGTATGATTGGTGGCCATGACCTACGTTTATGATTCCATTCATTTGTGATCTGAGCATGGGAATTCCTACCTCAGAATTGGTATTATATTTTGCAGATGCTTGGTTGTTTACAGGTTTCCGATTAGGTGCGCTCCTTGTTTCTGACACACACACGCATTTTACAAAGTATTTCAGTTGTCACAAGTTTTGGCCTCATGCTTTGGGGGGCATTCTATTACACATTATTTTGGTCACTCTAGTGATGTCTCTACAGTGATGTGTTCAGGCTCCCACAAGGAATTTTTTCTTGAGAAAAATGACTACTGTCTTCTTCCAAAAAGCATATTTTTAAGATGAGTTTGTAGGCTGCCTATGTTATAGGGTGCGAAAATCCTCCATTATCGTAGGCAACCCATACTTGTGGTGAGAACTATTCGTAGTCTTCTCTATAGGTAGGGTGCGAACTTGTTTCAAATCTTGGAAAAGAGAAGAGGTCACGAAGGTTCTAGAAGGGAATCTTCTAGAAAATGAGTTGGCATTCGCATGGTTGGCATCCTACTGACTTCCCAGATTTAGTGGGATCATCCTCATCCATTTAACCATCTCTCCTTATACTATATATTGAAAGGTTTCTCATGGAAAAGGTTAAGCAAGATTGAATGAAGAATTGGTGAAAGAATTGTATGAAGAACTTTGTTTGGATGGAAGCTTTAAGACTCTATTTGGTCTATCAAGTTGTACTGGATCTTCTTCATGCAAATGTAGAGAAATCATGTGTGTTGGAACCAAGGGTCACTGAAAGGAATATTGTGACATCAAGGCGATCTGGTTGTATCTTCTACTTTCATTTAATATAATACAACAACATGTCCCTTTCCCATAAAATTACTCTAATTTTATTGCATAACTCCTTGATCATATGCATAGGTTGACATTAAGTATACTTTTCTATCTTTTCTTTGGTTGGATTGTTTTGTATTGGACCTGATTTCATAAGAGAACCAGAGCGAAGAAGGAACAATAGAGACCTAAGGAAGAAATATAAAGGTATGTCACTCATTCCTTCTCAGTAGTTGATTCAATGACTGCAACGTAGAGAAAGAGTCATGTCCTGTCCTTTTTTGTTCTAGATCCAGGTTGATCTAGGGAGATCTATTAGTGTCTGCACCTACCGATTTATCCAGTAACACCGTTGGGGTATCCAACAAAAATGAACTCAGTGATCTATGGATCAAGTTCCTTCCTATTTTTAGAGGGAATTCAGGCCCATGCATGACAACAAAAAATGCGAAAGTGGGTCACTTCCGGTTTGAGGCCGCTCCAAGCCTCGTAGGGGGTCTTATCCTTGACAGAGCTATGGGGAGATCTATTTTGGATGTATGTTGCACAGTTAAGTGCTTCGGCCCATAGTCTCTATGGCAATGACTTTGCATGCAACATGCAAGATGCCATCTCCTTTAGAGATTGGTTTTTCCGCTCAACAACTTTGTTTTTCTACGGAGTGTAGGGAAATGTATGCTACAACTGAATCCCTGCCTCATGGAAAATATTATGGATCTCATGATTCACATAGTCTCCCCTGTTATCAGTTTGGAGGACTTTGTCTCAACCAAAGATTTGAAATCTTTGAGGTGTTGAAAGACCTTAGATTTTTTCCTGAGAAGGTAGATCCAAGTAAAACGTGAGAAATCATCAACAAAAATGAGAACAAACCTTACTTTTCTGATCGATTGATGTAGAAAAGGACCCATGAGGTCACTGTGGATCAGATCTAAAGGTATGAAATCTCACTGAAACTTTCCTTTGACGAATTTCTCTTGAGGGTGTTTTCCGAGAACACATCCCTCACATAATCCCTTGAAGAAATGGATGTCTGGTAGACCATCAACTAATTTTTTCTTGCTAAGTTGTTGCATGTATCTGAAATTCAAATGTCCAAACCTTTCGTGCCATATCCTATTACTTTCATCAACACGAGTAAACAGTAAAGAAGAATCAGGTTCAATGAATACAAAAAATGTATACAATCTAGACTGATGATTTACCTCACTGGTAGCAACCCTGGAGTTGGTTTGCATATCGTATATGTCCACAGAATTTGGTGTGAATACAACTTTCTTTCCGATGCCGAAATTCATCATTTGATACACAGAGAGAAGTTTGACATAAATCTTGGGGACATGTAACACGTTCTTGAAGCTTCCGTTGGTGAGTTCAATTCTTCCTTTGTCGATGACATCGATAAAAGAGTTGTCCCCCATCAAAATAGGAGGACCTTTGCATGCATCCAAAGAAGAATATACTTCTTATGAGGAAACCATGTGATGTGATTCTCTTGAATCTATGATCCAAGCATCGAGAGAGGAGTTGATTGCAAGCAAGGCATGGCTAGAATTGCCTTTCTTGGAATTCAGATCTTGTGGCTTCTTCTTCTTTGCACCCTCAGGGATGCGATCTCCAAGGTTGTTTTGCTGAAGTATCTGAGACATCAGATTTATTTATTTTTTCATTCATGCAGATTCTGAATGGAATCCTTTGTGATAGTATGTGCATTTCTCTCCTTTTCTTCCCTTTTCTCCTTTGGATCCGGAGGCATCGATGAAGGGTTTTGCGTACCCTTCCTTATTCATAAATGCATGCGATTTCTACTTATATTTATCTTTATATTTCTGATATTTGTGTCTTCCATCATGCACAGTGACTTCATGCACCCTTGGGCCTTTGATTGCACCCATGTTAATGAGCTTGGTTTTCTCTTGTGTCAAGGATTCAATAAAGTCCTCAAGAGAAGGCATCTTCCAGGTGGCTCCAGAGGCTAATCTAACATTATGAAATGTGGATATGAATACAAATAATTCAGGTCCAATATTGGAGAGAATGGTGAGAACCATTTGTTTCTCCTCCTTCAATTTATCAACCCCGCAAGCTTTGAGTTGCGACAGTAAATCCTTGAATTTTGTAAAGAAATCTTGGATATTATCGAAGCTTTTTGGATCCAATGTGAGTAGCTCCACCTCCATCATGTGTCCCCTCATCTCATCCTATTTTCCAAAGATCCCTTCCAATATGGTTCAGGCTTCATTGGGAGTCTTACAGGAAGATATATGAAAAAGGAGATCGGGAGAAATAAGATTGCAAATTGTTTTGAGTGCCTCATCCATGCGATTTAAGTACTTGGATTTTTCTATGGATGATGTCAGTTCTGTATATGTATTCATGGTTAACCTATACAACCCTCTAAATCATATATGTATGGCTATTTTCTCCTTCCATGCAAAATAGTTGCAAGGTGTAAGAATGAATTCTTTTTGGAATTCCATCTTTTCACTGTCTTCAATATTTTGTACCTGTAAAACAATTTGGTGTAGATTTTGCTTAGCAGTCCATATGCTATGATACCATGTAAACGTGTTGAACTTCACATAATAGATCTAGCTAAACAATGATACACACATTTGCAGAGAGAATTGGAAAAAGAAGAAGAAGGAGAGAAAGAATGGAAAGAATTCTCATTAATCGTTATGAATAATGAATAATTTACATATGATATACTCTATATAACTCAATGATTTCAACTCGAGGTGAACCAAGTCACCATAGTGGTGGTATAGAGTTATCTGGACACACACCAACATTTACGAGAGTGAACTGCCACCTATTCTAGTCTCTCAGGAAGTTACGGGAGTGAACTGCCACCTAGTTGAGTTAACTAGTCAACTATTCTTTAGTTAACTGAGTGAACACAAAGTAGTGAGGAGTTAACTCAAGGAATCAAGGCTAATGTGACACTTTGGTGATGATACCAAGGAAATTTATAATTATCATGGTGATGATCATAATGTTACATGGTGATGATCCCAATGCAACATCTAAACTCAACTCAACTAGTCAAACTGAAGTGTGAACTGAAAGAAAATATTCTCTAGGTGGAATATTCTCTCCTAAAATATAGGAGACACAAAAATGAATAATTATGACTAATGAACAAATAAAAAACTTAGGAAAAATATATCCTAGGTGTGTGTGAAGTAACTCCAACACCATCATGCACTAAACATGCATCACCACTTGTACCAAGAAATTACATTAACCATGCACCAATAACAAAATGAATCCTCATACATGTATGTCAAATCCACCACAAAACATGTGCCAATCAAACTACTAGTAAGTTCCTTTACCAATGCACTGGAAGTGTACCAATCATGTATCAACTATAGATCAAGCCTCACTCCTCCATTCACTACAACAAATACTAAGCATCCAAGAATTAGTAGTTTTCTTCAATAGATCAATGACATCTCTAGCTAGAATCATCAAGATATATCACATAATAAAGGTACCATAAATTCACTGTCATAACCAACATTGTTCTTCAATAGAAAATTTCTCAATCCATACTAATGGGTTAATGCCATGAATCCAATATAACCTTTCATTTTATATAATCACTTTACATAATCAAATATGTAATCATGAAAACCTGCAACAAATAATGTCAGAACCTGCAACAAACTATGTCAGACCCTGCAACACAGAGTTATACCATCACATCAATCTGCAACCCATGTGCATAGCCTTTTTCCCAAGGCTTTACCACATATACGCGGCCTGTTGCACAAACAACTCACATATGTAAGTGACCTATTCAAGGTTATCCCGTGTATGTACATGATTGTTACCACTGTCACCCACATATGCTTCAATAGATGACACACTTGAGCTTCCCTTCAGGATTCCATTATTCTCTGGTTGTTCAGTATTATTCACCCACTTTTGGAGGAGTCCCCGCTTCTCAGAACTTGAGCTCAGGGCATCCACAATTTCAAATATGTTTCCCTTCCTTACTTTAGTCCTTCTTCTAGTCATTATGGAATTTCTTCTTGTGTTCCAACAATCCTAGGATTTGTGGCCAAATCCACTACAGCTGTAGCATCTCATGCTGTGAAAGTGAACAACAATGTGTCCTACTTGATCACATCTCCAACACCTTATGGTGTTATGAAATATTCCATTATTTCTCCTTGCATAAGATTTGCATTCCAAATCTTTGTGACCATATTCATTACATGAATAACATTGACCATGAAAATCACTTTCATACATTTTCTTTGGTGTCCATCTTCTTTGAGGTGTAAGGATGGCTTCTTGATGTTTTCCTAGCTTTGTTCTTTTGAAATTTTCTTTTCCTTGTGTAGTGTTGTTCCTGAGTTTGTACTTTAAGGCTCTAAAGTACACCGTCAAGGCATCTGAAAGATAGAGAGGGCTAAGGATAAAAGGGTGGGTTAAATTAAAAGGGATATTGTTGGTTCCTTAACAGTCTCTTTCTAGCTTCCTAGTTTTCCTGGATGCTAATGTCTCTTTCAATAACTTCCCATGAGCGTTCTAACTCAACCTGGTTGTTTTTTGTCTATAAGATGGTTTTAAATAAGTTCAAAGCAATGCTTGTTTGATCCAATAGTCCAGGTTCAATATTAGGGTGTCTTGTGACTGGGACAGTCATGAGTGAAAAGGATAGAAAGGGTAAACTTTGTGTTTTCTTTAAGAGTTCGCTATTTCTTCTTCAAAACATGTACAAAGAACTCCAAAAACCTTGAATTAATAGTGTGATGAAACCAAAGGTCATTTATGGTATCTGAGTTAAATTTTGAAAAAGGGGATATACATGAAGTGAAAATAAAACATAAAGTTGTCGAACATGGTGAGGCATCAATTCAAGAGGAATCTCACTTTGTTGATAGGAGAAGAAAATAATCAAGAAAAACTCTTAATGAAAGCATATGCTATTGAAATTTAAAACATTTGTAGGTCTTATATCTGATGATAACCGATACATAGGAAATGTTGTAAACGATTAAATTGAAAGAATAATTGTTTACCACAGTAGAGGTTGTACTAAATTGTAGTTAAGCATTCATTAAAAATATATATGAAAAATGTGAAACAACGAAGAAACACATAACTCAAATTCGACTAGATAATCTATCATCATTTATTTTCCCATCATCTCGGTAACATAAGTTTTCAAAATGAGACTTCATTTTTTTACTGAAGTATCTTTTGCTTTTGACCTGATAGATTCAATACATTTTTCAAGAAAGTGTACGAAACTTCTGGGAGACTCTAGTAGATCCTTTGCTTCAAATAAAAAGAATTTTCTCTGAGTGTCTAGAAGTGGATCTTCAATTTCCTTACCAACAAACTTCATTGATTGAAATTTCAAGTTTCATTTCACTAGCCACTTGTCTATTAGGGTAATATCCATTTCCTTTAATTGTGAAATTTCCAACTGAATTTCGTTAAAAACCTCTTTGAAATTCCACTGGTGTCTTACAATGTTTATTTGTCGTAATTTCCTAGTGCAGTTGTCTCTGCTAATACCTAATGATTCCTTGTCTAATAAATCAAAGATTCTTTCACAATCATCTTTGATTTCTTTGACTATTTTCATATATTTTGCTATGTTGTTTTCCCATACCTTGAGCATGATATCACTCCTAATATTCTCTATGACATAAATCTTTAGAATTCTCGATACTTATTTATTTTCAGAACATACAACTTCCTTTTGGAAAGTGGCCCTTGCTGCTTTAGCTTCCTTTTCTTTAAAAATAATATTATCAAAAGCATTGCTTGTTTCCTGAAAATAATTCTGAATAATCTCTACTTGGGAGATTACTTTATGTTGCTCAACTTCTATCTTCGCATGTATTTCTAGTGATTGGTCTTGAAAAACTTTCAGGTCTATGACCTGGCCCTTAACTAAATTAAATTTATCCTATAGTTGTCTTACCAACTCTTCTTGATAAATAAATTGCATTTGTCTAGTCTCCATTGTCTCATTCATCTCGTCAAGACATGTCCTAAGCGATTGAATTTCTTGCTTGTCAACAACCCTGGCGTGCTCTAGACTTTTATTTATTTCTGTTGGTTGTGGAGCCTGATTATCTTCTTGATTTAGAGGTCTTTTACTTTCAACCGTGTTTATGCCCCATGAAGTATTTACACCCTAGAAGTATGTACACTCTTCTAGTGGGGGTTCAGGGGCGAAGCCTCCGAAGAAAAAATTTCCTTGTAAAAGTATATTGTAATTTCATTGTAAATCTGGACTGTTCATTATAAGGTCACAGATCTAACGATAGAGATTATGTTAGGGTTTTTTTCCCTAGAAGGAAACCCTCTTTTATGAGGGAAATGTATTGTGGCTATGTATGTTGGGGAGTATTGTATTCTGAGAGAGGAGAGTGTGAGAGAAAGAAGAGGAAGTTACAATGGGTTTTGTTGTAGGTTGTATCCCTTCATTTTCCTGGATAATAATAAAGAAAGGACCTGGCAATTTCTCTGGTGGACGTAGCTCACACTGGGTGAACCACGTAAATCTGTGTCTCTCTTGTATTGTGTATCTTTTGTGTTTTGTTTCCGCATTTGTTTTATTTTATTGCTCCACGGTCCTGTTTTTCTAACAACTGGT
>JZKD02S2145907.1:281312-311331 GCA_000966675.3 Picea glauca
ATTGCAACAATAAAATCATTCCAAGAGGTTAAAATTTTACCATGTTTCTTCATGTCCTCTTGAGTCTTGGCTTCCCACCAAATGAGTGCTGCACTATCTAATCTTAAAGAAGCAATCTGAATCTTAGTTTCATCATCTTGAATTTTTTGTATCCTACAATACACCTCAATCTAACAAATCCAGTTATCTAATTTCTCAACATTTACCTCTTCATTGTACATTGGCAATTCAAATTTAATATCAAGCTTTAACAAAGGAATTTGTGGAGGAGTTTTACCATGCCCCTTTGGAGAATTTGGAAGAGGTTGTGAACTGGTAGAAGAAGAGGAATATGGAGGTGAGGGTGGTGGAGAAGCACCATTCCCTCTGTTTCCATTTGGAGTTTTATCACCACTGTCTCCCTTTTTCTTTGAAGGGTTGGAGCCTTCACCTTGCAACCTTGCATTCCTTTCTTCCATCATTTCTCTCATTTCCATGAAATCCTTTCTGAGATCTTCATCTTCTGTAGGAACATTTTCATGACTCTCTTCATGAGCCATACTTGGTGAATTCCTCCTTGAAGATTGAGGTGATGATATAATTTTTCTTCTTGAAGGATGAGAACTTGGCTCTACAAGTTGACCTTCTCCTCTTGTGAGTTTAAACCTTGTGAGCATTAGAAAACAACACACTTGCAAATAATCAAGCCTTCAAAAACCTAAGCTCTGATGCCAACTTGATATGAAAATAATAAAAGCTTGTATTCTTGAAAATATTTGCAAGTTTTAATTCAAGTGTTCTTATACAAATGGATCAATTTTGCAAACACAAATTTTTATAGAAATTACACATTCAAAATGCAGATAATAAGCAACAAATAAAAGTGAACAATAAACACATAACACAACAAATGATAAAGGAGTTCACCCCTCTCTTGGGCTACATCTCTTGGTCCAGCTTCCAATGGATATTTTATATTATTTTCCTAAAGTGCTAAAATATGTATTTTACAATGCTCAAAATGCCAAATAGATGGATTCAATGGCTTCAAAACATCCAAAAACCCCTAGCTAGGCTTTTTCGGCACCTGATTTAGCCAAAAATTGAAGAAGATAGGCTTCCTAGAAGTTCCCCTTCAAACTTGCTATCTCTGGATCGACAATTTGCACCTCTGTGTGTCCAACCTAGCACCCACACTCAATTCCGTGCTAAAACCTAGCATCGGGCACACAACCACATAACCATGTGAACTGTAGGACGGTTAGGGCGCCTAGCCCCTAACCGCCTAACTGTTGGGCATGTGGCTTACCATATGACCGTGCGCACATACAAAAGGGGCCAAGTCCCAAGACAAATGGTAGAGCAACAAGTGTCGGCGCGGTTTTAAAACCATTGGTAATTAAACTCCCATGCAATGTATGGATCATCAGTCATATGTGTTGTGGGCTCCGTTTGAACTATGCACGCGGGTAGTCATATGGTATACATATATGAACAGGGGCTGGGGCTTAGCCTCAGCTCTATCAGCACCCAAACCACAACACATTACAATTCAAATAATTTAAAACACACATATATGTTAAGAACTAATGGTGGGTGCACTAGTTGGGTGGCCCTTCCCAAATCTCTTCCCTTGACCGGAGGTCTTGGGGTCCAGTCCTGTCGACTACACAAATTTTAACCAATGCCTAGGTGACACGTGGTGACCCTTGCTTGGGCCACGTGTCACCAATCCATTCGCCACCGAGATGCCACGTGTCAAAAAATGATTCGACTATCCAATTGCCACATGTTTGCCAACTTAGCTCTACCATGTCAGCATATGGATTTTCCATGTTAGCGTACGACCCTTCCACATCAACATCCGTACGGACTGTATGGACTGTACAGTCAACACATTTTTTTTCCCTGTTTGATGATTTGAACAGAACATGATATCTCACTCATCCGACGTCCGTTTGAACCCAAATGAGTTGCACTGGGTTCATGACGACGAGGCCTATGCACCCATTTTATTTGAAGTTATTCCGAGCACTTTGAATTTTGAGCAAAATTTGATCCCCTGGATCAAATATACAAGAAACTTGAGGAAGGGGAACTAGGAAAATGACTAGTTTCTTCAGACTCATAGGGTGAATATAAAGGATAATCAACACAATTTGTGTCAAGAAGAATAGGATGATCGTAGGAGTTCCAAGAAATAGAAAAATGAACTGCGCAGAGTGAAGAAGTGTCAATCGGAGTGGGAAGTGAAGCATATCTCTTACCTTTGTTGGTGAAACGAACAATTGGGAAAATTTAGTTTTAAAATCAGGTGAGACCAAACCAGGCTCGAAGGTTGTAATTTTATTGGAATGTAATCCCCCGTGGAACGATGGGGTATTTGATTATTCAAAGAGATCACTAGTGTTAGACTCCACATTTTTAGGTTGATAAAACCTATTTGTCAATCATACACTCTGTTTAAGATATCTTCTTGGTTTTAAATTTTTTTCTGGATCTGAGACAGGTGAAGTCTATTTGTCATTTGGGTTTCTTCTAGTATTCTTTTTGTTAAAATCTAGTTTATTTATCGTGGAGTCACCAAGTGAAATATAAGGGTAGCCTTAAAAGGTTTTCGATCTTTGTTCACTATCAAAGATAGAAAATGTCAATGTGGTTCTTCCCAGGGAAATGATTCATTTCTTCATTCCCTGACAACAACACCAAAAAGATGTTGTTCCTGAGTTTGTACTTTAAGTCTCTAAAGTACACCGTCAAGGAATCTGAAAGATAGAGAGGGATAAGGATAAAAAGGTAGGTTAAATTAAAAGGGCTATTGTTGGTTCCTTAACAGTCTCTGTCTAGCTTCCTAGTTTTCCTGGATGCTAATGTCTCTTTCAATAACTGCCCATGAGCGTTCTAACTCAAGCCGGTTGTTTGTTGTATGCAAGATGGTGTTAAATAAGTTCAAAGCAATGCTCGTTTGATCCAATAGTTTGGGTTCAATATTAGGTTGTCTTGTGACTAGGATAGTCATGAGTGAAAAGGATAGAAAGGGTAAAACTTGTGTTTTCTTTAAGAGTTCACTATTTCTTCTTCAAAACATGTAAAAAGAACTCCAAAAACCTTGAAATAATAGTGTGACAACCAAAGGCCGTTTTTGGTATCTGAGTTAAATTTTGAAAAAGGGGATATAAATGAAGTGAAAAGAAAACATAATGTTGTCGAATAGGGTGAGGCATCAATTAAAGAGGAATCTCACTTTACTTACAAGAGAAGAAAATAATCAAGAAAAACTCTTAATGAAAGCATATGATGTTGAAATTTAAAATGTTTGCAGGTCTTATATCTACTGATAGCTGATGTAGAGGAAAATTTGTAAATGATTAAATTGCAAGAATAATTGTTTACCACAGTAGAGGTTGTACTAAATTGTAGTTAAGTATTCATTAAAAAGATATATGAAAAATGTGAAACAACAGAGAAACACATAACTCAAATTCGAATAGATCTGTAATCTTCAATCTACATTCATATTAATTCAAAAATGTTTATCAATTCTTCTTACAACGTGCCCAGAAAAAAAATCCCTTTAACAGTACCTTCAAATTATATTTATACCAGACCCCTGATGATTATTGGTTGGTGATATCCTAACCCCTATAGGCAAACAATTACAAAAATTGCAAATTCCAACCATTTTCATAATCATCATTTGTTTTCCCATCATCTCAATAATACAATTTTTCAAAATGATACTCCATTGTTTTATTGAAGTATCTCCTTCTTTTGACTTGATAGATTCAATACATTTTTCAAGAAAGTGTACCAAACTTCTGGGAGACTCTGGTAGATACTTTGATTCAAATAAAAATAATTTTCTCTAAGTTTCTAGAAGTTGATCTTCAATTTCCTTACCAACAAACTTGTGATTGAAATTTCAAGTTTGGTTTCACTAGCCACTTGTCTATTAGGGTAATATCCATTTCCTTTAATTGTGAAATTTCCAACTGAATTTCGTTAAAAACCTCTTTGAAATTCAACTGGTGTCTTACAATGTTTATTTGTCCTAATTGCCCAGTGCAATTATCTCTGTTGATACCCAATGATTCCTTGTCCAAATAAATCAAAGATTCTTTCACAATCATCTTTGATTTCTTTGACTATTTTCTTATATTCTGTTATGTTGTTTTCCCATACCTTGAGCATGATATCGCCCCTAATCTTCTCTATGACAGAAATATTTATAATTCTTGATACTTCTGTATTTTCAAAACATACAACTTCCTTTTGGAAAGTGGCCCTTTCTTCTTTAGCTTCCTTTTCTTTAAAATAATATTATCAAAAGCATTGCTTGTTTCCTGAAAATAATTCTGAATAATCTCTACTTGGGAGATTACTTTCTATTGCTCAACTTCTATCTTTGCATGTATTTCCAGTGATTGGTTCTGAAAAAATTTCAGGTCTATGACCTGGCCCTTAATTAAATTCAATTTAGCTTGTAGTTTTCTTACCAACTCTTCTTGCTGAATAAATTGTATTTGGCTAGTCTACATTGTCTCGTTCGTCTCGTCAAGACTTGTCCTAAGCGATTGAATTTCTTTCTTGTTAGCAACCCTGGCTTGCTCTAGACTTTTATTTATTTCTTCTTTAATATTTTTCTTTGTATCTTTTAGTTGATCTTGCAATTGGGTTATCCTACGGTTACTCTATTACAACCTTTCTCTCATATTACTAACAGTGAAAATATTTTTTGTTGCCAGCGCTCCCATGGAGCCCACCACCTCTGTAGTGAAAGCTCCCTCTTCCAAGTTTTTCCCATCCACCAACACTCTGTGTTTCTTTACCATACCACCTTATCTCATATACATCTCATGTTTTCATACAACCTTCCTCTTTTTATTGAAGAAGTAATCAGAGGGATGAATTTCTTCTCTGGAGATAGGGTCAAGGTCACTAGCATATCTGACTCCTACCTAAGGGAAACCAAAATTAGATTGTAAAGGGGTCAAGGAAGTGACGGGATTACCAAACTTTGTGGATTTTGTTTCCCCTGTTGTCCTGGGAGTATCAATATGAATAGTAGATGGTGAAGAGGGGGTAGATTGATTGGGCTTGGGAGGTGTCTCAGACACTTTTTCTTCTTCTACTCCAGGATTCTCTGTTTGTGGGACTTCTTTGTTTTGTGAATACCCTTCGACCTCCTGTGGGTTTTCCTCAGTGTCTTCTTTATTTTGTTCTTTATGTCTGAATTCTAGGGGAACATTTTCTTGTTTTGAAGGGGATGTTGTTGCTTCGCCTTCAAATACTTTAGGAAAACCGCTTCGTCTATGTCTATGGAAGGTTAGAAGACTGGTTTTCAAATCAGATGATAATGTTTGTACCCTATCTAACACTTCGTCATAGGTTTTGACCCCTTTGAAAATTTCATCACGAGGGGATTCCTCATGTTCAAATGATTTCATGCCACAGTGAGCCATGTGGCTTCCCACTGTTTGATAAGGGTCGTTCTTCCTATGTTCGAGATTCACCAAATTGATCTCCTCTAGGGCTGCAGATTCAACCGTAGAATGACCCAGGTTGAGTAGCAAAAACCTTCCAATCTGTACGAGAAAGACTGGCCAAAACTTCATTTGAGCCATCTTCAGTTCTATTCCAATACTTCCTGTTATTATCTGATGAGAAACCTCCCTGCACACCATCCTATCAGGGAGGAATTTAGGAAGTGCACGAGGAGGGATAGAGCATTCAAAAACCCTGATATAGGAGAAACTCTCCTCAATAAACCAATCGACAACCACCTTGATATTTCCTATGAACCACTCCAAAATACAAGGGGGTGTACAACCATACAGCATCTGATGCACTAGTATCACCACGAAATGACAAATTTCATAAAAAGAATCCTTAACATTTTCTTCCCATAGATTAGAATGATATTCATGAATTGGTTCAGTGCAAGTTGGGTTCCAACTCCAATTCATCAAAGGGAAAGGAGTCATGAAACATATAGCGTCCATGATATATGCTAACATGTAAAAGGCTATTGGTCAACCATTGGATCTCATGGTTTGATACTCCATAACCTCCTTAGCTAGGTTATCAGATAGAATTTTGTTCCAGTTGAAGTTATATCCTTCGGCTGCTTCATGTAAAAGGGCCACCCATTTTGTAGGGAAATGGGTAGGACTTTTCTTCCCGAAAAGTCTACATAACATCATAGCCACATAAACCATGTACTCATTCAAAGAAGATGTGGCATAAAAAATATGGGTATCGACCCTGAATTTTGGTGGGTGTCTCCACTAGTCTTTGATTATGCCAGGTATGTTTGGTCTACTTCTGTGCATTCTTTCCTTTGAAATTCACTTACAAATTCTTTATTGTAAATGTACTTAGAATTGGGAGATAGTTTATACATTACTTGTATATGTTTTGTTCTGAAAGAGCCAATGACGACCCCTTGGATTTCCAGAATGCTTCTGGTTTGCACGTCTGTCCTGTCCAAATCCAAACCAATCATGTCGTTGTATGTCATCATTCGTGGGCACCTGGACAATTTATGAATTTCAGACTCTGCTATGTCCAGGAGTTTGTTTTTGGAATCATCGGGAAAATTCTTGATTTCGTAGTCCATGACTTCAAAAATTTACCTCCATGATTTGATGGAATCTATGGCATGCGGTGTAGTATCAGACACAAAATCTCCTTCTAGGCTTGAACTTTCAGCTGCCTCTTCACTTTTCTTGGGTGCCTTTCTAGGTGCCATAATGTTCGTGTTTAGAATGAATTTTTGTCATAGAGAGAAATGCGTCAGTTTGTTGAATGCAATTCACTTATGAATTCAAACGATAAGAATGAAATTCAAAAAACCAAACCTCTATTTACCTTTAACTCTTCTTACGACAGACGTACTGAGATAGGTGGTAAAACTTTAATGTCTTAATGGGGTAGTTATGCCCGGAGATACGTAGTTAAAAGATAAATATATCTATTTGTCTGTTACGAAAATATCGTATATCGGCAATTTCAAACTAAAGCTTTGAAAGGACTGCTCTCAAATAATCCTGAAATGCGAAACAAGAAACATTCTTTTAAATCTTTAATAACCTCATTTTAAAATAACTTAAATTCATTTTAAACTTTGTTAAAGAAAACTCACGATTTCACATTTCAGAATTTTGGGGATCTTATACCCATGAGATATGTCATGAGAAAATCCTGGATTGCAAAATCGTGATGGGATTAGTTTATGCGTTGATTACTTGTATTAATGCTTTAATAAGTTAAGATTAGTAATTAACTACTTCATTTTGGAAAATCGGGGACCGGGAGTTCAAGGGCTAGTGCTTTGACAACACTTTGATAAAAAGAAACCTGAATCACAAAAGATTAAAATGTTGATCGTTTTTAAGAGTTTAATTAATTACAATTAGAGGATATTTTTTGAAATGTGAATCGTGGTTTATAGAACTTACTTATTTATTTATTATTATTATTTTAATATAAAACCTTTTCGGGATTTCGACGTCGGGAAATCAAGAGTTGTTAATTAGGAAAACATGATTTGTGAAATGCTGAATCCCGAAATGCGGAAAATTGAAAGGCTTTTGACTGCATTGTCCCATGTTCTCTTTGATAGGGCTTGAGTTTCCACTAAGAATGGTCTTGAGAGCCAATGAATCATTCTTCTTTCCTTCCCCTTGAGATACAAACTTTGACTTTTTCTTCAAGGAAACTGATCCACCAATGGATGCCTTCCAAATACCCACTCCCATTTCCTTCAAATGCACTCTCATTTCTATTCTCCAAGTAGAATAGTTTTCCTCATCAAGGATTGGAACTTCATCATACATTTGTGTGTCCATAGATCTCCTCCAATCTTTTTAAGTATTATAGTGAAGGCCTACTATGATACCAATTGTTGGACACACCGATTACACTTGGGGGGGGGTGTGAACAGTGTAGGGATCTTTTTCAAAACTTCCCTTTCACAAAACTCATTAGTTATAAATTACCATTTACTCATTACTTATTGATGTCATTTATAACCAATTAAATGTGAACATACAACAACAACATATAGTCAACAAATCATCACCACAAGGAACACAAAGAACAAAAGATGTATGTACAATTTTATTTTTATTACGGACTACAATCCTTGGGTTTATTAGCAACAATTGAGTACAATACAACTATACAAGAGAAGCATATCTATAATGAAAGAATCAAATTACACCCTCAACACCAACTGAGATGAGGCAACAATCCTCAACAAATATCAATCTGTCAACATGTACACGACCTTTCTGTAGTGCAGCATGTGTATGTACGCTCCCTACCAGTAGTACAACTCGCGTATGTATACGACTAGTTTGTACTATAGCTTGCATATCACATCTGATTTACTTAGGGTTTTCTCTTCAATATCAACTCAGATCCTCTGCAACCTTCAATCACATTCTCTTGTGTATTCCAGTGTCCAAATATATCCATAACCAATCATAACACATTCAATCTCTCCAACAACTTACTCATGCTTCTCAACCATATAATATGAATGATACTCATCATGTATAAGCAACCAGTATACTATAGAAATCATATCAGTACTGAATCATAAAAGTCCTGATCACTCCATCAAACAACACAAACCACATCACAACAACCATACCAAGAATTCCTTAAGCATTCACTACAGAAAAAGAAAGAGTATCCATTAAAACAACAATGTAACCATACCAAAATTTCTATGGAAAATATGAGCCTGTAGAATGTAGATCTGGAACTAGCTTCAGTCTTCAAGAGTCTAGCACCAGCTCACACACAAGTCTTCATGACTTCATCCACTGTACATGCCTTGTCCTCATTTACCCCACGTATGTACACACCCAAAATTACTGCATCCCATGTATACCTCAGAAAACTAGGGTTTCAGAACTTCTGACACTTTTGTCGTCATGATATCAGACTTGCCGAAACTTTGATGCATCCGTGAGATCCTCCTTACACACTCTCTCTCAGAATATATCTTCAATACATTCTCAAGAGATACAAAAATGATGCACCTTTCACAAGAGACCCGTGCCTCTTATTTATACTCTCCAAGTATCTTCCTTAGAAGAATCTTCTAGGTCACTTAACCCACTTCTAGGTCACTTAACCCATTTCTAGTTAACTTAACCCATTTCTAGGACACTTAACCTATTTTCCTCATTTTTAGGGTTAAACACTTTCCATAATTAGAAAGTTGTCCATTACTTTATCATTTAAATATTCATCCTTGACTTTGTCACCTCACTTTATCATTTAAATAATCTTCCTTGACTTTGTCACTTCACTTTCTCATTTAAATAATAATTTCTTCTTTTCAATAACTTTGACTTCTTTGACCTCTTGGGGCTTCAAGACAACATTTGAGGGTCCTTCATCTTTGTAGGGCCATAACTCTCACACCATGAAGAGTTATGTGACATTCCACATACCACCAGAAATTGTAGGACACACATTATCTATCTAGGATAGTTCAACTGACAAATTCATTGATCTTCATCTCATTATTCCACATTCAAGCATGAGTTCTCCAACCATACTTCTAAGTTAACTCAACAATAAAGTGTCTTCCCATGAGGTATTTAACCATAAGGGTAGCACATTGGAGTTCATCCATTTGTACACCTTAACAACCATGATAAGACAATAGTGATTCATCTTTACATCAATCCAACAATGCATCATATACCAATGAAACCACAGTGATCCATATTCATCTTTGCATCATGTATCAATGAAAACTCATTGATCCATATTCATCTATGCATCATATCAAGGAAAATACATATTACGTTAGTATGCTATGACAAGACATTGTTCATTTGACATCAATCATCAATCAATCAATCCTTTGGAATCACTCAATCCCAATCAATCACTTGACATCAATCAATCAAACCTTTGGCATCAATGACAACATGATCCAACATAATGTTTCTCCACTGGTGATTCGTCGATCATTAATGCAACCTACCCAATCAAAACTCTTATGTTCCTTTGAGATATATGAAAATCCTCTTCACTGCTAATACATGTGATTCCTTTGGTGCTACTTGAAATCATTCCACCTATCCAACTGCCTGCATTACATTTGTCTTGGATGCTATCACATATAGTAGGATACCAATCATTGACCTATATTTCCTCTGATCTATAGACTTTGAATCACCATCTTTGCTCAACTTGCAACTGGTTTTCATGGGAGTGATAACTAGTTTGCAATCTTCCATTCTGAACCTCTTTAGCATTTCTCTGATATACTTGGTTTGAGAAATAAAAATTCCTTGGTTTCTTTGACATATATTGATCTAGAGGATGTTTTTTGTGCTTCCTTTCCATAGTTCCCAGGGAGTTTTGTCATTGTTTTTTCTAAGAATTAATTTGTTTTGAATGTGAATTGTTGTATGCGTTGCATGTGTCAAAAAAATATCTATCAATTTGGAATCCATTAGCATTGTTCATGCCATTTATTGTGTAATTATCATCCATTATGATAATGTTCCTTTATATATGAACCACTCTTTGAACCAATCTATGAATCCATGCTCTTTTCCATACTATCCAATAATCTACTTGTGCAATTGTCCATAATGATGACCCATTTATCACTATACTATCATGAAGTCTTGATTAATCCATCAAATTTTACTTCTGCTAACTGACTTCTCTGGATCTCTCTTCTCAAACTCTAGAAGATGCTCGAAGGATGGTTATTTGGTTTGTCACAACTATTGCATAGAATCCCCCTGTCTAATATTCATATTACCTGGGAGTCTCTAAGATGAATGTCTTAGAACAATTCCTACTCTGATGTGTATTCATCATCATCTTCATTGGTATACTCATCATCATTTTCATTGGTAGATTCATCATCTCTCTGAGGTCTGACTTCTTTCTTTCTGTCTGTGGATTCATATTTCACTACAATGACTGAAAGTACAATCTCTTGAACTTGTTCCTTAACCTTCCTTCTTTTATTTCCATTATTTTCCAAACCTTTTCTATATCTGAAATCTTTCTTTTTCTCAGTAGAATTTTCTTCATCTCATTTTATTGCCAATCTTGTGATCTCTGGAACCTGGTCTTTGTTCACATGTTCTTCGTGTTTTCTTATCCATACCTTCTTATATATAATATTAGTGTTCTCTTTCATGGAAGTATCGATCATTATTCTACAATCACTATATATGTGTCCATAGTTATGACATTTGTAACATTCAATGTTACATGGGGCCACATATGCACTTCTTTCTTGAACATTTATTTTATAATCCCTGCAATCTGCAACCTTATGTCCAAAATTAGTACAATAAAAACAATGACCATAAATTAAATTTACATACCTAGGAGTGAATGATATTTTTTGTGGTGAAGTCCTTATGAATTTATGCTCTGACTGATCATGATCATGATTGAATCTTCTTTGTGGGTTGAACATGAATGGTCTTCTTGAAGACGTATCTTCAATAATTTTCTTAGATTCTGGTTGACCATGATTCCTTCCTTTGAGTACTTATGCATAACTCTTTCTATTTTCTTAATTCTTATTTTCTAGAAACCTTGAGTGCTTCTCTTCATTCTCTATAACTAATGTGGATGTTTCTGTCTCTTCAACATTCTTGTTGAGCTTGACGACTTTGAATCTTCCTATGACAATTTCTTCTTCAACATTCTCAACCTCTTCTTCTTTCTTCATTATCTGAGACTTCATGACCTCTTATGTTCTCTTTGCTTCTTCAAGTTGGATTTTCAATGTAATTATTTCTTCTTCGAGTCTTCTCTCTTCTTGACCAAACTCTTCCTCAAGTTGGTTTAAGTCATCGGTTCTTTCCTTGATATGATTCGTCAATATCTTTTCTCTCTTTTCTGCTTCTTCCTTTTGTGATGTTATTTTGGCTTCTAAACATTGATTTTGATATTATAGAGTTTCTTCAATTCTTCTAGCCTCTTCTAGATGAGTTCTTAAATTATTGATGACCTTCTGAGATTTTTTAGAACCTTGAACAGTTTCCCTTTTCTTCATCAATTCTTTCTTGGATGACTTGGTTTCTTCTCTTTCTTTCTTTAGATATTCAATTGCACTGATCAATTGTTCTCTATAATCAACTTTTGATTCTTCATACTCTTCCTCTTCTGAATCTGTCTCACATGATGAGCATCTTTCTTCTTGTTTTGTACCTACATCTTCTTTTTCATTTTCTGATTCTGTGATGAGAGAAGAATATATATTATGTAACTTATCCCAAATTTCTTTGGCCAATGAACATTTACCAACCTTTTCTCTTACTGGATTAGGTAATCCTTCTGAGATGAAATCCATTACTATTTTTTTATTCTTCTTCATTTCCTTCTTGGCTACAGTCTTTTCCCTTTTTGAACTATCATATCCTGTAACAACTGATAGAAAAATATAATGTCCCTGTGCCTGCAAAAAT
This sequence comes from Picea glauca, assembly GCA_000966675.3. Lineage (NCBI taxonomy): Eukaryota > Viridiplantae > Streptophyta > Pinopsida > Pinales > Pinaceae > Picea > Picea glauca. The sequence continues at coordinate 293,765 of JZKD02S2145907.1, forward strand.
AATATTGTCCTTATGCTCCACATATCATACTTTAAACCATTATGACCATTAAACATTGGTACTCCATACTCACAATAATCCATGATCTCCTTCCAGTGGTTAAACTGTTTCCTGAAGGAACCCACTCTCATACTAATTGTTGGATTACTGAGAGCGGGGGCGGGGGTGGGGGCGGGGGCGAGGGTGAATCAGTAATAGAGAAATTTAATACTTTTTAACCATATGATCCAAGTGTTATATCAATGTAGAATTATCATCCAATAACTGTAGAGAACATAAGTAATAAAAAAATTAACAATCATATACATACACAGTACACTAGTGTTTTAAGTGGAAACCCAAAGCAGGAGAAAACCACATAATTCTTTTTCTTATATGTCTTGAATAATTACCTTGATTGGAAGCACCAACTTCCTTTGTTTTCCAACTGCAACTGGGAAGGAGGCTCCAACCCCCTAGTTTCTTAGGCTACAACCTGAGGGAAGCTCCAACTCCCCAATTCTATGGATACAACCACAAGGAGGGTACAACCCCCTATATTCTCCAGCTACAAATGGAAGGTGGATAGAACCACCTTTCCTTGCCCCATCCAACCTCTCTGATGTGTAAGTAGAATGATGGAACCATTTTCACATTATCACTATGAGATATACTGCTGTAAACCTGTACCAATCAACCTGCACTGAAGAACCTGTACCAATAACCTAAACCATGCATCATCCTATTCCTTAATCTGTAATCAACATGTACCATAAACAAGTGCATAAATCATGCAACAACTTGTACCATCCACAAGTACATCAACCATGCACCAAACCTGTACAAATAACCTGTCATAACAACCTATCCAAACAACCTATCACAACAACCTGTATCATCAATATTATCAACCAAATCATATCTCCTCACCAAGATCAATCACCAAGACAACTCTCAAAGATGTGTATCATCCAAGCATAACACAACAACTCATAATCATCACCAAGATCAATATGCGCTTCTATTAATATACCAATACAAGTATGTTACATCATCCATAAACCATGTGTCAAAAATACTACTAACAAGTGCCTCCAACCATGTACAAAGTATGTACCAATCATGTATCAACTACTCATAAACTACGACTCATCAATATGTACCAACATCATCAACTATACACCTCATGTATGTGCCAACTCATCAACTACTTGTCTCAACCATGTGTCCAACATGTACCTCAAAAAAAATCCATCATAAATATCATCATCCAAATATGATTTGTAACTCTGTAATAGACCTGGTGTATATGATCACATACTTGCAAACCTTCCTTAACTTTAACAACAAGAGACTAGAATTCCCATCAAACTTTTCTTTAGTCTCACATGACTAGTTTTGGATTAGTCAACAACCCTAACTTGAAATAATCATAACTATGTACATGTAATGAATAAAGATATGAAAATAGTGCACAATGTTCTTCAATGTGTTTTATGCAATTCCTATAGGTGTCACTACATGGAACCTATCAAAAAAGGAGTTATAGAAAAAATGACATACCTTGTTGAATTCTGGCTTATTCTAGAGAGAGAACTTGTAGAGTGTGCCCCACACATAATATTTTTTGTATGGATCTAAACATTTTACATAGAATACTATAGAATTTACTCTAACCAACACATTTTTTATTACTTAATTTGGATATGTTATGATTAATTTATGATGTTTTTACTCGAAACACTTGTTTTAGACTAGTTTCCGGACTAGCCACAAATCCTATTTTCCACAGAGTGTAAATACAAAATTACAATGAACCAAAAGTTGAAATTTGTACCACAGATACTTGGATATGTTTAATCAATGGCCTCACAATTTCATGGTTTGAATCATTCTAGAAAAAAAATTATTACAAAAATGGTGAGATGACCTGTAAATAACATACCTTAGAAAGCATCATCAAAAAAATTTATCCTCCCTTGAATTTCGGCCTTCTTTAGTTCACCTTCCCTCTAAAATTTGGCTTAGATATCCTTTGGTTACCTCATTCACTTGTATATATTCAATATTCTCGAGTGTTATTAAAATGAGAGAGCGTTTCCTCTTATTTATACTTTCATGTAGCTTCCTGAAGGGGTTACCTTTTAACCATCTTAACCCACTTTCCTTATTTTAGGGTTAACCAACTTCTAACCACTTGTCCAATTAGTAATTTATCCATTAAATTTATTATTTAAGTAATTTATTTTGTATCCACTTTGACTTATAGTACACATCACTTCACTTTACCTCAAGGGGTTACCTTCTAACCATCTTAAACCACTTTTCTTATTTTAGGGCTAACCCACTTCTAACCACTTGTCAACTTAGAAATTTCTCCATTAACTTTAATATTTAAATAATTTATTTTGTATTCACTTTGAATTATAGTACACTCATCACTTCACTTTATTATTTACCTTCTAAAAATATCTTAAACCACTTTGACTACTTTGACCTTTTCGGGCTTCTGGATGACTCATGAGGGTTCTCCAACTTCACATGGCCATAACTCTCTAATCGTGAGGAGTTATGTGATGTTACACATACCAATCAAAATGGAATGACATGTACTATCCATATAGAATAGTATTACATGGAAATATAACAAAACTCATACCATTATCCATCAAACAAACTTGGGTCCATTACCTAAACCTAGGTTCTCCAACTTCACATGGCCATAACTCTCTAACCGTGAGGCGTTATGTGACGTTACACATACCACCGGAAATGGAATGACATGTAATACCCATATAAAATAATATTACCTTCAAATGTATTAAAACTCATACCATTATACATCAAACAAACTGGGGTCCATTACCCAAACCTTTGTGCTACCGAAATTTCTCCAAGGGTTGACATAAATCTATAATATCACTCTCCAATGGTTGAAATAAATGACAACCAACAATCCATACAAAATTTTCATCAACCCAAGCCAACTATATATAAGTCTTGTCTCCACCTCTAGTCACTATGTTAATCTTCTTCCCATCTTCTTGTATGTTTTCCACCATGATACATTGCACGTTCTGATTAGTCTAGCTACTGTTGTCCTATATTTTTATCAATAGTGTTGGACAATCATCTGTTTCATGTTCTGTTGCATGATAGTACACAAATGTTGCAGGTGGTTGTGGGAAGTCTCTTGCATAGTGCTCTGGTTACTGATAGTTATGACACACTACTAGTCCCCGACCTCATCCAAATCCTCTTCCTCCATGACCTCCTCCTATGAAGCCTCCTTTGTTACCTTGATTATATCCACACGGTGTGTTATACTGAGGTCCTTTATTATACTACGAATGTGGATTATTGTATTGTTTTGGTGTTGTGTACTGATGTGATGGATTATACTATTGTTGCCCTTGAAACTGTTGTGCATTATACTATGGTTGTGCTGCAAATTGTTGTGCGAGATTGTATTGTGGCTATTGAGAAATATTGTACTATGGCTGCTATGCAGATTGTCCTATTACATGTTCAAACTACACCCTATATGTATTTGCAATCCTTTTGTTCATCATCTCCAAGGTTCTACAGTCCTTGTCCTTGTGTCCAACTGACTTACAAAAGTTACAATATGTACTCTTTTGTAGTCTGGTACTTCTACATCAAGCAACAATGATAGGGATCTTGTCCATGTGTTTTTCAAATATCACACCATGGTCCTCCTGAAGCCAAAGGGTTTGGCATACCCACTCCAATATATTGTAAAAATAATGGAAAATCATTCATGTGATGACCTTATATCTTGCACATTGTACACTAGACATATTCTCTTTTCTCCTTTCCTTTGTTCTGATTTAACTAGAATGTTAAATTCTTTATATCTTTCTTTATCTCTTCCATAGCTAGATCTATATGATTGTATTGGTTTTCCTCTAGTTGTAAGGCTTCCTACAGGGCCTCACCTTGACTTTGGAATTTATTCTATCTCAAAGGATACTTCAAGTGTGGAAACAAAGAATTAACAAACAAATTCCTATGTTGTGTATCAGTAATAGTGTATTTTAACTTATCTTTTAACCTCCTTAATTTCTGGTCCACCTCCCAGACTGATTCTCTTGGTTTCTTCTTGATCTCTATCATTTCATTCATAAAATAGTCCTTTGAACTTGGCTTCTGAAATTCATTTATTAACTGCCTCTTCTCATCTTCTACAGTTGTAGGTGTTCCTGTTGGTTTATTTGTTGAGAGATCCATGTACCAATGTAATGTGTGGTCTCAAAAAGTGATTGCTAACTGTACACCATTTTTATCCTTGTCTGTAACTTTACTGCCCATACATTATCAGAGATGAAAACATGTTTTTCTGGGTCATATGACTCGTCTCCTCAGAACTTTGGTAACCTAATGGTTGGATCTTATCCTGCCATGGTGAAATTTGTTGAATTACCACCTCCGCACGATGTAGATACTTGACTGCTACTTTCACTTATGATATTGGACCCACGTCTGAGAAAAAATATTCTAGCACTAATCACTGACTGGTTAACTTCTTTTTCTTCTTCAGTTGTGTTAGTTGCACATGGGGTTGTGGGTTCCACACTAGTTTGGATATGGAATGGAGAGCCTTCTTTTGCATTGGACCCATGACCTCTCATTTGAATCTCATATGTGGTGGGAAATATATCCTCAATATTCACCATGGCATAGAGATCCTCTACCTCTTCCTCATCATTGTCCAATCCCTCTTGCTCTGTTAAAACCATCTTCTTATTATTCATCCTGTATTGTTAGGGTTGTCCGCTGCGCATCACACCTACATTTCTTATGATTTCCTTGGTATGTTCATCATACATCATTATGGGGTCCATTACCTCCTTCTTATGGATACTCTCTAGAGCCTTCTCCATTTCTCATATCCTCCTCAGTGCTTCCCCAACTCCCCCATACATAAAGTGATCTAGCAGTCTGATTCCATTGTCAACACACATTTATCATGTAATAATATCTTGTTTGATGTGTAAAGAGACCTAATATACCTCCCTCTGGGTCCCTTTAAGAAATCCTTCGCTACAACTGTGTATGAATTTGTTGTATCAACTGCAAACTCAGTGATAAACCCTGTAGTAATGTTGTCTAACCAAAAATCCACTGCGTGCATGAATTTATTATTAAATCTTTCCAACTGCATGATATTTTCAATAGTCCACACTACTGGCGTAATATATTTAGTTGGATGGGTATCCTTCAACCTTAACAACCATTCCTATAACAAGCATGGAAAGAAACAAAATAATTCTTCATCCAGATCAGTAAACACATACCTCTGTAAGGTACTGACATGGTGTATACCTCGAACCCTTATTGTCTTTCTGTGCGAATTCCAACTCTCTCTTGCTTCATAGGATTCCATGGCCTGTACATCCCTTTATACCACTGCATCTTCTTCACCAAACCCCTACCTGGCTCTCCTTTTGAGGTCTAGATCGAAACAAAACCATTTGTTGGACTTATGGGTTGACCCTGGTTCTACCTTAGTTCTCCAGCAAAACCATTACAACCATTGGCCCTTCTAGTAAACCATAAAGCTACATTGCACACGGATTTCACAACGCAACCTCACCCAAGATGGTTTATGGGGGACTACAGGATGCATATATCTATAGTCATGGAAGGGATTGGGGGATGTTCTTTACTTCTTACTTCTTATCTCTACTTAACAATGCATTATATTCTACTACTCATCAAATCCATTCATTCATTCATTCATTTGCATATTTAAGCTAGTGTGTGCTATAAATAAATCATCCATTCATATATCTAACCATTCAATGATAACTGCATAATTAATAACACAAAAACACATTGCACACATGGTTTTACTGTGGTTCACGCCCCTGGGGTTATGTCCACAAAGATCTTCTACCTCTTTTCTTATGCATTAAAAGGTGCTACACACATTACATCATAGTTAAGAGTAGTGAGGCAGAATAGGATCACACCAAGCTCCACAACTTGTGACCTGACCCTCAGTTACTCGGCCTCATTTGAGCTCTACAACTCTCAAAACAGACTCCAAAAAGGTTCTCCAAAACAGACTTGTCGTACTCCCACCATATTAATTCCATATTATAATCTACCTCATAACCCTTATTTATATTTCAAAAATGGGTTAGAAACCCTTACAACAAATCCAAAAAAATTAACCCTAAATAGTCTAGGTTTGTCCACATTTTCACTGGATTTCTGCAAATCCTACCACGCATGCTTCTTTTACTCAAAATGTGGCACACTTTTATGCCTCACTTACTACGTTGTTATCCAAACATTCTTTCTCCAACATGGATTATTCTAGCTGATTAGTATGAATATGAACACTTACATAAATATTATGAAATCAAATATGGATAGTTTTTTGTATAGAAATGGTAATTTGTATGTATGGATCAGGCTTGGGTGTTGTTGATGGGTGATGTATTTATGTCCCTGTTTCACTTTTTCCCCTTCATATCCCATTTGTGTTGGATAGAGGTGTGATTTACAGAGCCAATCTAATCATAATGACATATGATGTTAGATATTTTATCTCATTGTTTTTTATTCTTGTAGTAATTGGACTGTCATGATATAGATGAAATTCTTCAGTAGAGGTAGTAGCAGAGGAGGAAACAAAGGAAGAAGAGGCCAATAGGCTAACAACTTTTGGCATCCCAAGGGACATAAAAAACTAAGGTTGTCTATTCATTTTGATGTTGAAGCTAATGAGTTCCAACAACTGATTCAAATTGGGCATTTGAACCTTGGTGGTCAACAATCCTTGCCACAACCCCAAGCATCCCCAAATGCTATGTTGTAGCCTCACCCTGGTATTGTTAACATCCTTGAGTATCTTATGTAGCCTCATATTGATGGATGGGGTAATTTACATACCAATCCTTCTTTTGGTACCAATCAACGGTCTTTGACTCCCCCTTTGCCAATTCATACTATTGTTTCTAGTGCATCTTTTCATTTACCTTAATTTCAACCAATATTACCTATTCATACAACTGCTACACACGAATCTATGCCTCCTCCTCCAAAATATCATAAAACTACACAACATGGTTCTCAAATTGACAAAGGAAAGAAACCTATTACTTCTACCAACATGGCCAAATCCTCTTCATTTGCACACTCAAAGATTAAATCAACAAGCACTAGGAAGAGAAGTTTACATGAAGTGCATATTGAAATCACCCAACTGAAAGAAAAGAAGTCACAATATGATGAGTTTATTAAGGAAAGAGATGAGTTTTCCAAGAAAAAGTTTCATGAATTATTTTAATTATCTTTGGATTGATTTTGACTATGACATTATTTGAGGACATATGGCAGAACCATGATATTTTATTTTGAAACTTTTAAATATCATGTTATTTTTATGTGAGATGCCATTAGGTACCTAACCACTCACATAGGTAGAACAATGTATTTCAATGTAATAAATCTCAATATTAATAAGGCCTTGAAATAAAGTAGAATAAGTCGAATGTAAGAAGACCTAATAGAAGCTTCCGCTTCTAGAAGGATATTCATCTAGATGGTTCTATTGATAAACATATTTAGTATAAATAGGAGTTGAGGGTATGAGAACCCTACCTTGGCTATTATTGTAATAGAGCTCTGCTCAACTGGAGGCTTCCCCCTCGAAGAGGCAAGTGAACATTGCTCTCAGTAATCGAAGTGCTCTTTTTGGTGTTATTCTGTTGTCATTTCAATATTATTGTGGTGTTATTCTTGTTATATTGTTGTTCATCTGCCATTTCTAGCATTTTATTTATGTTCTTCATACTTTTTAGATCTAGCATATTACAAGTGGTATTAGAGAACTTTCCTCGGCATAAAATTGTGGGTTAAATTTTTTTCAGGGTAGAGACATATTTTGACATCTTTAATCTACAAAGATCTATCATTACATGCATAAACCCACGGTTGAGGGATTCATACACACAAGAAATACAAATGGTTCTTAAGCACACATCTGTTGGCCACCCTTGTAACCCCTATTGGTACCCATTCGAGTGTTAATGCATCAAACAACACTTGTATATAGATCGACCTAGATTTCCTGACGCCCTCTTTAGATAAACCGATCGGCCACTTGGCTGCTATAGTGCCACTGATAACAACACCCAGGAAGATACCCTCTAGTACCTGGGTAGTCAGGTAGTATGAATAAGGGCACATTCTAGCCTCCTTAGTTAGTGCCCTGAGATATTGGGTTGAGTACTACTGTTGGACTTCGCACATATATTAGAGAGCTATAGAACAGGGAAAACCCTTGTCTGTAGAACCCTTGAATACCTAACCCTTGGGGACGGAAACAAAAATAAAATAGACAAGATCTATTTCCACAGAGATGTGTTCAAGTTGCCAAATCACTACACATTTCTTCCCGGTTAAGAATTTGGTCATTTCATCACTGGAGTATTCTTCAGACCGGAGTATAACTCCACAGGTGTAAAAAAAAAAAGTCTGGAAATTTTTGCACCATTATTTGAGACATATTCCATTGGATTTATCTCTTCACCCTTATAACATTCATACCTATCATTTTTTAGCAAAATTTTTGACCCCACCCACCCCTTTTCGGTTCCCTCATCATCATGGCCCATACCCGTAGCCAAGACTTGGAAGCTCACTTCAATACCTTGAAATCTAATTTCACAGAGACCCAACAAGAAGTGAAACAAATCAGTGCCAATATTTCCACAATCAATACAAACATGTAGTCCTCCATCGTCGCCTCAATCGAGGAACTCAAACAAGACATGACTACACAGCGTGAATCTGTTGTTTCGATGATATGCACCAAACTACATATCCCCGCAGATACCTCTTTATCTGACCCACCTTTTCATACCGAAGTTAAAACTTCCTCTCATTACCATAATTTTCATCCCCATCACTTTCAGCGTGACCTGCGCCTTCCACAGGTGGATGTGACCAAATTTGATGGCTCAGATCCCACTAGTTGGGTAACTCAGATGGAACATAATTTCTCTTTGTACAACATTACATATGACTTGAACAAACTCTGATATGGTGTTCTCCATATAGATCAAGAACGTTGGCAATGGTGACAATGGAGAAAAACTTTTCGTCAAGGGTATGTTTCTTGGACACACTTTGTGGTAGAGATTTATGAATGCTTTGACACCGAGACCAACCATTTAGGCCGTTTCAAAAAATTGAAACAATCTGGCATAGTGGAAGACTTTATAGCTAGTTTTGAGCAACTGGATTTTCGTACAGAGGGCATGTATGATACTTTTTTCTGAGAATGTTTTATCAGTGGCCTCAAGGATTAGATTCGTGCCCATGTCCTCATGGCTCAGCCTCAGGGTTGGTTGGAGGCTACTAAACAATTTAAGGAATCACAACAGGCTGTCTCTTCTCAAAACCGAAAACCCCACTTTATTCCTCACACTAAACCAGTAAATCCCACTCCTCCTTCCAGTCTATTAAAGATCCAAAAATTGACCACGGCCGAAATGGCTAAACACCAACTCAAAGGAGTTTGTTATAATTGTGATGACAAATATTTTTTGAGCCACAAATGTAAGGAAAAAAATATTTTATGTCCATCTCGGAGGGTGTTTCAGAAGAGTATGTTGAAAATCTCCTTATGTCTGATTCACCTGAACCCACGAGCATAACCCCTGCCTCAGACCCTCCCGATGTAGAACCAGCTATTTCCCTAAATTCTTTCACTGGCTTCTCTGCTCCACAAACCCTCAAGCTAATTGGTTACGTCAAGAATAGGAAGGTCATCATCCTTGTTGATAGTGGAAGCACCCATAATTTTATTCATCTCCACATTGCCCAAGAAACTAATTGATATATCCATGCAACCAATAATTTCCAAATCATGATTTCCAATAGCATCTCCATGAAATGTGGAGTGCGTTGTGAAAATGTGTGTCTCCAAATTGGTGACTACCACCTGAAATTTCATATGTTTGCTATCAACATGGGCGGTTGTGACATTGTGTTGGGTGCAGACTGGCTAAGGATTTTGGGTCCCATTCTCGTGGATTTCAAGGAATTAACCATGCAATTCAACCAAGAGGGCCAAAAATATAAGTTCCAAGGCATCACCGTCAGTTCACCTGAGATCATTAGTTTCCATCACATGGAAAAGATTCTAAAAAAAGGTCATTCTGGAATTATTTCCCAACTTCATGCCATACAGGCAACTAAGACACCCTTTGTGCCACAAAACCTCCAATCCATCCTCTCTAAACATAAATTGGTCTTTTCAACTCCCTAGGGACTCCTGCCTTCTCATGGTTTTCATGATCATTCCATTCCCCTTATACCAAGAATACTTCCTCCCAATATCCGTCCCTATCATCACCCCTTGTCCCAAAAAAATGAAATTGAGAAAATGGTTCAAGAACTGCTTAACGCAGGCGTTATCTTCCCTAGTATGAGCCCCTACTCTTCTCATGTGGTCATGGTCCTGAAGAAAGTAGGTTCTTGGTGCATGTGTCCTGACTTCCTCACCCTCGAAAATCTCACCATTAAAGACAAATTTCCCATTCCCGTCATTGATGACCTCTTGGATGAATTGAGTGGCTCCCAATTCTTTACTAAAATTGATCTTTCTTCTGGATACCACCAGATCCATATGAAAGAGGAAGAAATTCCTAAGACTGCCTTTAGAACTCATGAGGGCCACTGTGAGTTTTTGGTCATGCCCTTTAGCTTGTGTAATGCCCCCTCCACCTTCCAAAGCCTCATGAATCATGTCTTTCTCCCTTTTCTCCATCATTTTGTCTTAGTTTTCTTTAATGTTATCCTCATCTATATAAAAATCTGGATAGACCATCTCGCTCATGTGGACCATGTTCTCCATCTACTCTCTCAGCACCAACTTTTCTTGAAACAATCTAAATGTTCTTTTGGCGCCTCAGAAGTCGAGTACTTGGGTCATCTTGTTGGAAAAAATGACGTTAGGGTGGATCCTAAAAATATTGAAGCTATGCAAGACTGGCCTCATCCAAAGACTCTTAAAAGATTGTGAGGATTTATCGGCTTAACGGGTTATTATCGCAAGTGTTTTATGAATTATGGAAATATCACGACACCTCTCACTGCACTCCTTAAAAAGAATTCTTTCACTTGGACTCCAACAGTTTCTCAGGATTTTCAAACCTTGAAGATGGCCATGTGCACCACTCCAATCCCAACCCTTCTAGATTTCACAAAGACCTTTGTCCTGGAATGTGATGCTTCAGGGAAATTTATTGGCGATGTCCTTATGCAAGAGGGTCGACCTTTGGCCTTTACCATCAAACAACTATCTAAGTGAAATTTGGGAAAATCAATATATGAAAAGGAAATTTTAGCTATTCTGCATGTCATTGATTTGTGGTGCCCTTATCTATTTTGGCAATGCTTCCAAATCAAGACAGATCATCAAAACCTCAAGTATTTTCTAGAACAATGAATTTCATCCCTAGAGAAACAAAAATGGGTGACTAAGCTCTTTGGATATGATTATGAGATCATTTACAAGAAAGGCAAAGACAATGTGGTTGAAGATTCACTTTCCCGAAAATATGAAGATGAAGGCTCCTTTTTTTCTCTCTCCTTCATTGTACCAGATTGGCTGCAAGCCGTTCGCCAGGAATGGCTACATGATCCCAAAAGTTCACATCTAATACAACAATTGTAGTCCAATTCTCTAGTTTCACCAGGGTACTCTTAGATCCATGATGAGCTTCGATACAAAGGCTGTTTGTATTTAAGTAAACAATCAAAACTTAAATCCATGGTGCTTTCTGAGCTTCATGCTACATCCACAACTGGGCCCTCTGGGTTTACCAAAACCTATGACAGGGTCAAACGTTATTTTGTGTGGGATGGTATGAAACAATACATTCATAATTTTGCGGTTGAATGTGATGTGTGTCAATGCAAAAAGGTAGAAATAGTCAAATCTCCTAGCACACTATAACCGCTTCCAATTCCACTTGCTACTTGGAGGGATATCTCCATGGATTTTATTATAGGCTTACCTAAATTGGGCAATAAATCAGTCATCATGGTGGTAGTTGATAACCTTTCCAAGTATTCTCATTTCTGTGCTCTTCAACACCCATTTACAACATCCATGGTGGCTCAATGTTTCATGGATCAGGTCTTCAAGCTTCATGGCATGCCACATTCTATTGTTTCTGATCGTGACCCAACTTTCACCAGCAATTTTTGGAAAGAACTGTTCAAGCTACAAGGCACCCAATTGCATCTTAGTGGAACTTATCATCCTTAGACGGATGGTCAAACTGAAGTTTTCAACAAGTGTTTGGAAACATATTTGAGGTGTTTTGCATCAGAAAATAAAAATCAGTGGGCTCAATGGTTACCCCTAGGTGAACGGTGGTACAACACTTCATACCATAAATCTACCCGCATGACTCCTTTTGAAGTGGTATATGGAAAAAATCCATCATCAGTTCCCTCATATTTACCAGGTGTCTCAAAGGTCCAGACGGTTGACAAAACGCTTACAGCTTGAGAGGCTACTCTCTGTACCCTCAAAGAGAATTTGTTCATGGCCCAAAATCACATGAAGAAGCAAGTAGATCAAGGTCGCTATGAACTTCATTTTGCAGAAGGGTATCAGGTGTTTCTTCAACTGCAACCTTACAAGAAAAATTCCTTCAAGGATGACCATTGTTAGAAGCTGACACCCAAAATTTATGGTCCTTATATAGTTCTCAAGCGTGTGGGACAGGTGGCATATTAGTTATATTTTCCCAGTCATTCTAAGCTACATCCTATTTTTCATGTTTCAGGCTTAAAGAAGGTGATTGGAACTAAGTGCCAAAATCAAACCAACCTTCCCGAGTTGGATGAAGAAGGATCCATTTGGATATAGACACAAGTAGTTATTGACCAGTGTCAATGTCACCTACGTCAACACACCATCAAGGAAGTGTTAGTCCAGTGGAAAGATACAAATCCAACAGATGCCACTTGGGAACCAACTACCATTCTACAACAATTTCCACATCTCAAGCATTGAGGACAAGGTTATTTTTAAGGGGAGGACATGTTAGGGACTAACCCCTCACATAGGTAGAACAATGTATTTCGATGTAATAAAGGTCAATATTAATAAGGCCTTGAAATAAAGTAGAATAAGTTGAATGCAAGAAGACCTAATAGAAGCTTTCACTTCTAGAAGGATCTTCCTCTAGATGGTTCTATTGATAGACATATTTAGTATAAATAGGAGTCGAGGGTATGAGAACCCTAGCTTGGATATTATTGTAATAGATCTCTACTCAACTGGAGGTTTCCCCCTCGAAGAGGCAAGTGAACATTGCTCTCAGTAATCGAAGTGCTCTTTCAGGTGCTATTTTGTTATCATTTTAGTATTATTGTGGTGTTATTCTGGTTATATTTTTGTTCATCTACCATTTCTATCATTTTATTTATGTTCTGCATACTTTTTAGACCTGGCATATTACAGATACAAGTAGAATGATGCCATGTTTTTTTTTTAAATGCATGGCTATGATGTGATTATGATGATTTTTATATTTCATGGTTATATTATGGAGCGACAAGGAAAATATGTTATTGATTTTGAAATAAAGAGACTCATTATAGAAGGGGACCCCACCTATTTAGTTATTATTCTATTTATTAATTATCCTTATCTTAAAAGTTATTTTTCCTATTTATTAACTAAAGTTATTTAACTTTAGTAACTAAAAGTAATTCAACTACTTGAGGAACTACCTTTTAGTGAATAAAAGAAAGAACATAAGGACAAATAAGGCATGGGAAAATAGAGAGAAACATATATGATGAGGTTTTCTCTTGTTTCATAATATTGAGATTTCTGAATTTCATTCTTCCATTTTTTGAGTTTCTTAAAAGGGACAAATTGTGTTGTTGATAGAAGGATATTTCTAAAGGTGGAAAATAAAAAAGGAATAAGAAGAATTGATATTTGAAAAGATTCATAAGGTCATTCATTTCTCTTGGCATTCTATGTAGTTTTATTAGAATATCTGAATTAGTTTTTAGTTCCGATTAATATTATTTTGCAGAGTCAATACTTGGTGGACTTGTGACTTGGTTGATCCAATGTATTAAGTCTTGGTCATTTTCTTTCAGACGCTACTTTTATTTTTACGATGTTTAATTTCATATTATACTTTTAAGTTTGATCTTGGACCTCACCCTTGTAGGGGTTTGAAAAGAGGCATTTTGGCTATAACTTAGAATTTTTTTATTAATAAAATCTAGTTGTTCTCAATTGAGGCTTGTATTTGTGATTTCAAATTGTTATATTCTTTATTTCATTCATTTTTGTTTGTTGCAATCATTTATATATAAACAATTTTCATTTTTTTAGCAGAAACACACAACTTTATAATAACCTCAGGTCCAAGAACATATTTCTTGAGGGATGATTGATATTTTTGCATAGGCTATAAACCCGTGGTAACATTCCTGCCTATCTTGCCTTATCCTAGTAATGTTAAAAACTTCTTGAGTGAAGACTTTTTGTTCCTTGCATCAACAATCACCTTCTTTAAAATACCAAGAGGGACTAGCTTATCCTCTAGTGTCATTTATTGGCCAATGCATATTTTTAGTAGTTGAAGTAATAAGATCTCTCCTGATAGTCAATGTGCCACTTTTATTCCATGGTATGTGCCTCCATAAATAATATGAAACATTTTTGAATATATGCATGAGATCTAGTAAGTGACCAATCTTAATATGCTCCCAATATTGAAGCTCATAAAATATAGATTTCCTTTTCATCCCAATGAGAAATTTATCAACATAGGTGTCAAAAAATTTAGGATAATCGAACATAGGTTTCCAATTTGAATCAAACAATTCTTCTATTTCATTCTCCTAATTTGTTTCATATTCCCTATTCCAATCCATCGGTGTCATTGTTTCAGGTTTTTGAGGTCTCTTTCGTTTACCATTGAAAGAAAATGTAGCTCCTCTATAAGGATGGTCTTTTGGGAGAAATACCCTTGAATATTTGTACATCGACTTTCGTAGGTGGTTTGACCACCCATCCTTTATATACGGTCCAAAAAAATTGCATCCATTATACCCTTTTGTTACAAGACCTGTGTTGTTATTGTATATATAGCATGTTAGGGTAAAAAATATAGTTGCGCCAATTGAATTATTCCAACTAAAATTACATATATTAAAAAATCGATGAACACACTTACTAGAGAAAATTCCTAGTCCTGGATAATCATGCGTGGTGTACACATATATTCCCTACAACATAAAATACCTATCCACTATGATGGGTCTTGATAAATCATATACATGTATCCCTTCCCATAATTTCTTAAATTAATGGATCGATGGTTGGAGGTAGAAATCCATTCTCTTCACTTGTCTTCTACCTAGGACTATAAGAGCCAACATAAGATTTTCATTCTTCACGTATAACCATAGGGATACATTTTTATTGATAACTACCATTGGACAAACATAATATTTTTTTCTTTGGATGGAATACGAGTTAAATCCATCCATAACTATGCTCTATCAGAGGCTCCATACTTCATCCTTGAACTTATTGGCCCATGTATCCTCTATATGCTTCATGACTATTGAATTTGTTGGGATTCACATAAATTCTAGCTCACTTCTATGTGAGGCCTGCCACCCCTACAACATGGCTAAGTTTTTGCAATGAAATATCCTTTGAATCCTTGGAATTATAGGCATATGCTTGAATATATTACGAGAAGGACCATGTCCCTTACCCTTGTTTTTTGATTTATGGTACCTGTGATGACCACATTCTAGACATATCTCTTTTTCCACATATTTATTTTTGTATATAATACAATTATTTGAACATGCATGGTATGATATGTACTCAACACCCAACATTTTCAACATTTGCTGTACCTCTACACAACTATTGGGAAAGGGATTATCACTAGGAAGTACCTTATCTTTGAGTAACCTGCAATTAGTGGGTAATAGAAATTTACACTATCATTAAGCATGAATAAAATAAACCCTTTTCTTCCTTCATTGCATGACAAGATTCCTTAAAAATTTAGGGAACTTAATGGTTAGTTACCTCAAAAGTGTTGAGAAACACAAGTCCGACATACCATACATTTATTTCAAGTTGTACAACAAAATTGTTGTTCCTAGCTGGGTAGACCTTGCAGACCCCTGTACTAGATCAAATAGAGGGGTGATGGAAGTAGATTTCAAGCTCTCGTAGAAGCTATCTACGACATCAGTTTCATCCCCTATTTTATTTTTTTGGAATGCATCTAACAACATTCCCTCCATGGCCTAGGTACTCTGCAAAATATCATCCATACCAAGCTCTATATCATTACCTCCATCCCAAACATGTGAAGAACTAGTGTTATTGTCAAGGTTGCGAATTAGTGACTTAGGACATAGTGGGAATTTAATAGGTGGTTGTTTCAACCATTCTTGGTATGCTTCCTCTCCAACATATTTTTGTCCAGCAAAATTATCACAACTTGACAATAGATGGTGTAAATGTCTCTCATAATTAGAATCCTAATTTTAAAAATATTGAACATTACATCTATAATATTAGTAACATAATGATTTTAATATGTTCAAACATTATACCAAACACTTATTAGAAGCATGTAAATTTTTTTCCCAATAAGAAACATGAAACCAATCCCTTTATAAAATGAATTTCAAATTAAGCAATATATTCACATTAGTTCCATTGAAAATCCAAAAATTTAAATACTCAATCATCTTTTTCTTACACCTTATGGGGTTTTCTACATAAAATAAATCAAATTCATGGTGTAATACCGTTGACCTAGGCTGGTTTCTAGAAAATGACATGTTAGGATTGGTAGGGTAAATAAGCTGTCCATTTTCATCAAACATTTTCTTGCAGTATCTTTCTCCTGATAAGATCTTGAGAAATTTTGGGACCATGGGAATATCTTAAGCATCTTAACTTGATCCTACAAAGTTCAATTACAATTATTAAACTACACCTACATATATAACATAAATTCAATGATATAAATGAATTATCAATAAAATCTAGACGTACTACAATTGACGTGAGAGAATTTGAAGGAGTTCCAAAGATACAAAATGAGATGGAATTTGAAGAATTGGCCATTTGATATTATAATTCATTTTTTTCCTACATTTGAAACAAAACCATCATCTTGGGTAACATAGAACAATTTAACTTCAAACATAACTTCAAATAACTTTTATAACTTGAAAACACGCTTAAAAAATAATCACTTTTTTCTACAATATCATTTTTTTTCTCTCCCATCTATACAAGAAATCTCAATTGAGATTAAAAAAAATTGAAATAGTTACTCGATCCTTGAAAAATATCCTTCTTGAACATAGAAAATGAAAATTTGATGCTCAAGCCCTTCTCTCTCTCTCTCTCTCACCCTCTCTCTTTACATTTCTCTACCTCCCTTTCTCTCTCTACCCGTCCTCCTCTCTCTCTATCTATACCTCTCCTCTTCTCTCTCTAAATATCACTCTCAACC
>JZKD02S2145907.1:333851-359017 GCA_000966675.3 Picea glauca
TCAAATCGAATGAAACATCATAGTAAACATATCACCCAAAATCACACTCCCTGACTCAGTCCAGAGTCCAAGGGGGTTCTACCGATGCCTCTGCATCCTCAAGGTCAAAAACCCTTCACACTCAATAAAACTGAGTCAATAGAACCTGTATACATCAAATAGTAACACATCATGTCATCTGTCAATCACATCATAATCAAGTATACATGGTCTAACATCATAAAAGTCTAGATCACTTGCGAGCAAGTGTCCTCAAATAATAAGTGTTCTCAGTGCACCAGAGCGGGATGTTACACAAATTCAGTCAAGAGGCGAGTGACACCCTTGGAGCACGTAGTTCATCTTGAAGGGAATGTCATGCAAAGAAAACGGAAAGAGCCAAGTGGAACCCTTGGATCACGTAGTGCATCTTGAAGGACACGTCACAAAAAAAAAATAGAAAGAGGCGAGTGGCACCCTTGGAGCACGTAGTGCGTCCTAAAGGGCACACCGCGATTTTGACTAGTAAATAAATAAACCTAGTGCCTAGAAAACTATTCCTCCTTAGGTCCTCGCCAACCTTAAAATGAATGATGTGATAAGTAAAGTTTAATACCTAATTTTTCCCTTAAGAATTGTCGCCAAGCCTAGTGAATTGAAAACCTAGATCTCAGTAGAACCTTAGAACAAAAAAAAACAAAAAACTAATTAGACATATAACCATATTAAAATGGAAATTTTAATTCACTAAGGTTCTTTTATAAAATTTCAATTCACTAAGGTTCGTTTACAAAATTTCAATTCACTAAGGTATTTTTTATAAAATTTCATTTCACTAAAGGTTCTTTTTATAACTAATTAGAAATTTCAAGCATTAATAATTAAAGAGGAAATTTTAATAAAGGTTTAATTAATAAAAGGGGTATTTGGTTGTCTTTGTCTAAATGTGCTAATTGTGAATTTAGTTATAGAAAGGGGGAAACTTAATGAAAAGTGGAAACTTAAAAGAAAAGAGGAATGTCTAACTTATTAAGGAATCTAGCCTTGGAACCTTCTATTTATGAACTCAACTAGGAATTAAGTAAGGCGTAAGTCATTTAAGAATTGTAAGGGAATAATGGGACGTTGAGGAGCATTTTTAGGAATGATTTTAGGTGTGTGAGGGAAATAGGAGTATTTAATTAATTAATAAAATTGATTTTCTGGTGTAACTAGGGGATCGAGCGAGATGTGTACGGGGGAGGTTTTTCCTAATAAATTAAATGAAAAAGGAATCTAATGAGTGTTCGGGAAAATAATGACTAAGAAACTCTAGAAAATATATGGTGGAGGAGGAGTATGGACACGCATCTAGTTTGCGTAACATTATGCTGCTGAAATTTTATCTTGACTAAACTTTCTCTTGTGGGAGTTGGGATACCCAGCTCAGGTAACGAGTGGTAGCTCGACCTTGCAAGGCGAGTTGGGTGCTAGCATTCTCTGGTATTGTGTGTATGGCCCCTTTGTGTCTCGAGGGGATTAGGGGGAAGAATAGAACCCCTAGAGTTGGTTGGGAGGTACCGGTGAGGTCACATTGGTTGGCAAGCAAGATCTGTACGGAGTGAACGTGTGGGAGGACATCCTCGCCTCATCATCTTCATTAAAGGTATGTATATTAAAGTTTTTACTGGTAATAAAATTTAAAATGGACCTGTTTATTTTATTGTATTTAGGAGACGATTTCATTTCCATGAGCTTTCCTTCCACATGTATCTCCTGCCTAAGATTCTTTATTCCATGCTTGTGATTTTGTTTCATTATTTTCTTCTCCACGGAGAAGATATCGATGCAGATTTGTGTTTTTATTCTTTCTTCCTTGATCCTTTAAATTATTAGGTTGTGCCTGAGAAGTCAGCTAGGAGACGAATCGATTGTCTTTCACTCCGGTGTTAAAGATTTAGATTCAAATGCCCTGCTTTCCTGTCCATGGATAATAATTGTAGGATCATTTCTCTGCCTTTTGATTGGGAAAATGTCGACCTTCTCTTTACTCCTATGCTCAGTGATTTTTATTCCTTCTATGCATTTTGATTCTTGGTGTTTTAATCCTTTGCATTATGATTCCCTACGTTTGATTCTCATAGTTGTATTGATCCTATGTGTACTGATTCTCTGTGAAAAAAATCTTAACTAATAAACATTCCATGTCTTGAAATTCCCTTTTTCTTAAAACTTCGATGTATAACCTATTGCATCTCAATCCCTGTTGTATAATGTTTTCAAACGGTTTGCTGAGAAACACCCTTCCTCACACTTTGTTGTATAATATATGGCTCTCAATCCTTGCTGTATAATGTTTTCAAAATGATTTGCTGAGTAATGAACTTCCTCACATTTGTTTTATAATATATGGCTCTCAATCCTTGTTGTTAAATGTTTTTAAAATGACTTGTTGATTAACACCCATTGAGGATGTTATGCACAACAACTGGCTAAAACTGCAGGAAGCATGCTCACAATTTTGCGTTTTATTTTTGTTACTATTCTCAATCAATGTCCACTGCTATTTTCTTCTTATGGTTCTATTACGATATTTGGGTGTATACGTTATTCTGAGTAACAAGTTTTAAATTCCTTTGTTATGGGTCTTTTGCATTTTTCAGGAGTGTTGTTGCTTTCTGTAGCACATATTGGATGTGTCTTGATCCTTCTAGTAAACCGATCTTTGATGGCTATGCTCTGCCATTTTCATCAGTGTTTTATCCCTATCTAGATGTCTGCATTTGTAATTTTTGTTGTGTATGGTTGCGTTTATGACTGTGTAATAGTTGTGTTTTATGGCTGTGTAATAGTTGCACTTTTATGACTGTGTAATAGTTGTGTTTATGACTGTGTAATAGTTGCATTTTATGGCTGTGTAATAGTTACGTTTTATGACTGTGTAATAGTTTCTTTTTTATGACTGTCTAATAGTTGCATTTATGACTGTGTAATAGTTGCGTTTTATGATTGTGTAATAGTTGTGTTTATGATTGTGTAATAGTTGTGTTTTATGGGTGTGTAATAGTTGTGTTTTATGGGTGTGTAATAGTTGTGTTTTATGACTGTGTAATAGTTGCATTTTTATTACTATGTGATTGTGGCGTTTGACATTGTATAATTGTGTATTTTTTGCGGTGTTTATGACTGTGTAATAGTTGCATTTTTATTACTATGTGATTGTGGCATTTGACATTGTATAATTGTGTATTTTTTGCGGTGTTTATGACTGTGTATGATAGAAGATAATTAGGTGCAACATCACTAGTGGAAAGCAAGTTACACAAACTGGATGGAAAGCATGCCATTATGGTGAATGCATATGATATTATAAACAATTTAATGCATTTCATAATGTATGGAATTCTAGTTACCATTAATGGATTATCACATGTTAGTCCACTAGATTTTGGAGATCCATTCCTTAAGCATCAGATGCTTGCAACTATTGGAATTAACGAGTAGAGATATACTATTAATCCATCCACATTTATGGGTTGTCATTCTTTCATTCTACAATTAGGAAATGAGTTTTATCATCCCATAGGAAATATAAAATCTTTTAATTGCTACATAACATTTTAATTGTGGAATAATCGTATGAAAATTATCCATTCTAATAGATTATTGATTAATTGCAATGGTAATAGATTGATTGCTACAATGGTGATAGATTAATTGTTGTGATGGTAATATACTAATTGATTAATTGCAAGGGTAATAGTTCACTCATTTTCACTTAGTCATAATGATCTGACAACTAATGGTTATGGTTAATTGTGTAATAGTTTAATGGCTTGCACAAGATTAATGGTTGAGGGTTTAATAGTTTAATAGTTTTATTAGCTAAATTGATAAATAGTTTAACAATTAATTGGTTACTATGTTCCTTGTTCCTTAAGTTGAATTGTAAATGGAGGTTGGTCATAGTTGTTACACCACATCTGATTTCCTTATAGGAAACCATAAAATCCTTCGGTTAGTTGCACAATTTAATTTGAATGATGTCACCTTGTGTCTTGTTGACTTGTTGATTGGGTGCTTGGGTATAGTCTTGTGTATTTTTGACAAATAATTCGTTCTCCTAACGCGAGGGAGTTTGCTTTGTTTAAATATCTAGATATGTGATGTTGCGTCATGGTTACTGTCACGCCTATTGCCTTGTGATGACATGATTCCTAATGAGGCGATCATTACGCACCCTGATTGATAGTGTCGAATGATAACCTGGCCAGAGTCTTTTTCTTCCCGATGTGGGTGTATTGTTCATTGTAATTGAGGTTGGTACTTGGTTATGTGATTCCCTAATGTGATTGGCTTGCTCACTATTGAGGATTTTAGTTACTGGTCATCAAATTCATTGTGACGAGATTGTTGATTTTTTCATTTATCTTGTAGGCATTGTCTTGCTTGTGTTGGGTGGGTAGCCTTTTTTATTTGTCTATTCGATCATCGCATGTTTCATCCAGTTACATGATGTGCTATTATGAAGGGTTGTTGTTGTTTGTTTCCTGATTTTCTTTCACCGTGTTTGCCATCAAGTAGTGTTGATAAATTGTTTTCGTTGTTGCCTTCCTGCTTAAAACAAAAAAAAAAATTCCTTTTGTGTTGTGTTTCATGTAGTCATAATGACTAGGGTCATGACATATGGTATCAGAGTGTGTTCAACCCTGCGACTGTAGATCGCCATACTTTCCACTGCAGTAAACCCTTGAGTATTAACCTAGTGCTAATTAAAACTTTAACATGTCCATGAAGTGATCTTGATTAAAGGATGCCTCAGAGGTAGACGACAGGGTGCTAGGGGAGGAGGCACGATGCTCCCAATAGAATCCACATTCGAGGGGTATAATCCTTAGGGAGATAAATAGGTTATCAGGTAAGAACGTATAACTGTGGGTGATGTGGTTGGGCTGATCAGATCATTTTAGCAGATATATGAGGAACTAATAAACCATTTGGATAGAGATGAGGCCAAGGCATCGACACCCCTTGAGGGTCCACCACGCGCTCCGGTCATTACTGGTAGCATTCACCTCGAACTCGAGAAGGTCTAATTTCTCGAGTTCTTTGGTGCCTCGGACGGTGGAGCCATTGAGGCATGATTGGAGAATATGGATTTGTGCTTTTCACTTTGCGACTATACCTCCAACATGGTGGTTCACATGGTGGTATTTCAACTAAAGGGGATCTCTCTTCTATGGTGGAAGACGCTCCTTTCGCAATTGAACATGGTCATTGAAGACGTGTCATGGGAACTATTTGAGGAACGATTCTGGGAGAGGTATATGTTAGAGGAATTCATTGAGTGTTAGCTCAACGAGTTCAACACCTTGAGACAGGGCATACGTATGGTTCCCGAGTAGGAGGCCCATTTTATGGAGATGCTTCAGTATGCTCCACACCTGGATACTGAGAAACTTAAGGTCAACAAGTTTGTGTTAGGCCTTAATGTCAACATTTGTGCAAAGGTTAGGATTCTGATGCCTCAAACCTTACACGATGTTGTTCAAAAGTCCCTCATGGAAGAGGAGGATGTTATCAATGAGGTTCATAGAAGGACTCCAGTGATACCATCATGATAGGCATCTTCTAGTGCATAGTAGCATTAGAAACTATCTAGACATTCACTAGGATATCATGGATTCCAGAGAGGATCCACTTTCAGTATACCTCGATGACCAGTGCCTCAACAATAGACTCCTTATTGAGGACCACAACACTAGCAGTAGCGTTGACTGCAACAACAATAGTTTAGGCCTGTTCAACAAAACATATCAGGGTTCCAGGCCGGTGGGCCTCCATCTTCGGGCACCAGGAGTACTGGACCAAGGAAAATATGTTGGAAATATGCGGACCCACATTACCAACACAACTTCCAAGTGGAGAGGATTAGATCATATGGATCAATCGGACCCACTACCGTGGGATATTTGGGCAAGGCCCATCAGATTCATGTAGCGGTAAATAACCGCCAGGAAGAGCACCTGTACACTATTCTCGAGACGTCAGGTACCTTCATTGACCAGACCGTTAGTATTTTGATAGATCCAGGTGCTACATAGAGTTTTGTTTTTGGGGAAATGCTAAAAATAATTGAGGTAAAGGTAGTCGAACAAGATGAGTTTATCTTTGTAGAAATGGCTTCGGGAGCCAAAAAAAAGGTTGGTGGGAAGGTTTCTTGTTGTATCTTTAACCTGTGAGAGTTTGTCACTAGGGCCAACCTGTACATCAAAACCTTAGGGTCTTATGACATCATGACTGGTATGGATTGGTTTGAATCGCATGATGTGATACTGAACTGTAAGATGAAACAATTGATCTAGGTCGATGACAAGGGACAAATACATGTGATTGTAGGTAGGAAATATGGAGTCTCCCTGAGGTTCATCTCTTCCTTCCAGCTATGGAAGAGCATGCACAAGGGATGTAAGATTTATGCGATCCTTGAATTAAATGAGAAGGAAGTAATGGAAGGTCTAGAAAACCTTTCGGTGGTGTGAGAGTTTGCAGACGTATTCCCTGAGGAGTTACCTGGGATGACACCTGAGAGGGAATTGGAATTTACCATAGACCTAAAATCGGGGACTAAACTGATAACAAGGATGCCTTATCGTATGTCGACCTCGGAGTTACGGGAGTTGAAAATGCAACTGAAGGAGTTGTTGGACCTAGGACTTATACATCCAAGTGTGTCACCATGGGGTGCACCTGTTATCTTCATATGAAAGAAGGATGGATCGTGGAAACTGTGCATTGACTAACATCAATTGAACAAGGCAATGATCAAGAATCAATATCCATTTCCAAGGATTGATGATCTGTCTAATCATATGAAAGGTGCTAAGGTGTTTTCAAAAATTGACTTGAGATTAGGGTATCAATGGTTATAGATCAAGGAGCACGACATCCCTGAGACCGCCTTTAAGGCAAGGTTTGGACATTATGAGTTTATTGTTTTACTGTTTGGACTGACCAACGCCCCAGGGGTGTTTATGAGTTTGATGAACGATGAGTTCCATGAATACTTGGACAAGTTCATCCAAGTATTCATTGACCATATTTTGATTTGCTCTCGGACGATGGAGGATCATGACAAGCACTTATGTATGGTACTGTAGTATCTACGAGAGAACAAATTGTATCAGAAATTGTCTAAATGCTTGTTTTATCAATCAAAGATTCACTACTTAGGGCATGTCATCTCCGAAGAAGGTATCATTGTGGATCCAACAAAGGTCAAGGCTATTATGGAATGGCATGCACCAATGAATGTACCCAAAGTGAGTAGCTTCATGGGTTTAGTGGGATACTATCGATGGTTCATCGAGGGTTTTTCAAAGATAGAAAATCTGATCACGGAATTGAAGAAAAAGAGAAAGAAGTTTGTTTGGACTAAGAAATGCATGGAGGCATTTTGGAGGCTCAAGGAGCTATTGACAACATCACCGATACTAAAGGTCCATGACATGGATGAAAAATTCTTGGTATGCACTGACGCATCCATGGAAGGCTTAGGCAGAGTCTTGATGCAAGACAATTGAGTGAATGCTTACATATCAAGAAATTTGAGAAGGCATGAGGAGAACTATGCAACACACGATTTGGAGTTGTTAACCATTGTTTATGCCTTGAGAGTTTGGAGACACTACCTTATTGGAAAAAAATGTGAACTAAAAATGGACCACTGTGGACTACCACAAATATTTACGCAAGTGACTTGAATGCACGATAACGAAATTGGTCAGAATTTCTTAGCGAGTACGATTTCGAGATTACTTGCATAAAAGGGATATTGAATATAGTGGCAGATGCATTGAGTAGGATACCATGCATATTTTTGGTGATGCCTCTTTAGAAGAATATACATGAAAATATTATAACTTTACAATGCGACGATGAATGGTACAAAGAGGTCAAAGATTTTATCAGACAAAACACAATGATGGTACCAAGATTTGAAGGATTTACGTTGGATGACGATGAATTATTGAGATTTAAAAATCAAATTTACGTACCACCCAACCCTGATTTAAGGAGTTTGATCCTAAACAGGGCTCATAGATCAGTGTGCATGGCTCCTCCTAGAGTCATGAAGATGAGGGAAGACCTTAAAACCTTATTCTTCTAGAAAGGAATGAAGGCAAACATAGCCAACTACATGACAAGATGTCTAAAATGTCAGCAGGTGAAGGATGAACATAGACATCCGGTAGGATTACTACAACTGCATGTTATTCTAAAATCGAAATGGGCGGTCATTTTAATGGATTTCATTGTTGGATTGCCACTGACGGCAAGGAGACATGATTAATTTTTTGTGGTAGTCAACACTTTGACGAAGACTACTCATTTTATTCCTATGCATATGACATATTAGACACCTGACATAGCTAGAGTTTTCATCAGTGAAACTGTGAGGCTGCATGGTGTTCCTAAGAGGATTATATTCAATAGATGATCGATGTTTACAGGACGATTTTGGACTATTTTCCAAGAGGCCTTGGAACCCAACTTAACTTTAGTACTACGTATCACCCGAAAATAGATGGGTAGACCGAAAGAAAATACCAAATCTTGGATGATATGTTGCGTATGTATGTCATGGACCAAAAAAATCATTGGGAAGAGTTTTTTTCACTAGTAGAGTTTGCATACAACATCAGTTATCAAAGCACCATTAAGATGGTGTCTTTCGAATTTCTTTATGGACGACTATGTCAGATGCCTCTAAGTTGGGATCAACTTCAGGATAGGGTCCTGGTGGGACCAGAAGTGATCCAAGAAATGGAAGATCAAATGAAAACAATAAAACAAAGGATCAAGGAAGCGCAGGATCGATAGAAGAGTTATGTTGATGCACATCCTGTCAACCGTAGTTACAAAGTTGGAGATCGAGTCTTCTTGCGGGTGAAACTGCATAAGAGTTCAATCAATTTTGGAAAGGGTTCTAAACTATCTCCTAGGTTCGTGGGACCTTTCAAGATTGTGGAAAGGAAGGGTTCCATGGCATATTGACTAGCCTTGCATGATTTTGGAGGCATATGGACGATGTTTTTCACGTATATGTTTTGAGACGTTATGTTAATGATCCTACACATGTTATTGACATGAGTACCTTACATGTATTTGATGTGGGTACACTTAGAGAGGAGCCAATCCACATCTTGGACCTTCACATTTGATAGCTACGACTTTGAACAATAGATCAGGTCAAGGTCCAGTGGGACAACTATGGTCCACACTTGGCGACTTGGGAGGACGCACATGATATGCATCAACAGTTTCCCATTTTGTTTGATAGATAGACTTATGGTACTATGATACACTTTATTTCAGCACATATATACAGTGAAACTTTAGGACGAAGTTTAAAAAAAGAGGGGGTGTATGTAACATCCTACTCTTGTGTGCACTAAGCGAACTTATCCTTTGAGGACACTTGCGTCCAAGTGATCCAAGGTATTATACTATTGGTTTTTTTTATATTGATTTTGAGATATTGTGGATTTGATGATATGTTATTTTCTTGTATTTACATTAACATGCGCTATTGACTAGGTTCTCCTGAGTGTGCAGGACTCTGGACATTGAGGATGCAGAGGCATCAATGAAACCCCTTGGACTCCAGATCGAGTTAGGGAGTAGACTGTTAGGGTTTGAATGGAGTTAATATGATATATGTACAAATGATTATATGTTATGATGATTGATTATTATTGCTAACGTGATTCGTTGATGGATGAAGGATGACGGTAGCTTGTCGACAAGACTCACATATGGAGTAGAGGGTCATTGCATGAAAACCAGAGACATTGAGGGAGAGGAGTGAAAAAAACCCTGCCAAAGCCTACTAGCACTCTCATTGTGGCTTGAACTGTAGGTTAATGATTACCCAGTTCAATAAGACCCACGATGTCATGAGGGAAGACTGTGATAGTCACTCATGATGTTTCTAAGGGGTGTGTAATAAGTCAAGGGCCTTATTCCTTAGAGACCCTAAGTATCCCAAAAGATCACCTAGCAGAGTATTGACTCCAAGGGTTTGATGTCTACCAAATTTAGTCAAGAGGCGAGTGTCACCCTTGGAGTACGTAGTGCATCCTGAAGGGCATGTTGCGCAAAGAAAACAAAAAGAGATGAGTGGCACCCTTGGAGCATGTAGTGCATCTTGAAGGGCATGTCGTGAAAAGAAAATAGAAAGAGGTGAGTGACACCCTTGTAGCACATAGTGTGTCCTAAAGGGCATGTCGCAATTTTGACTAGTAAATAAATAAACCTAGTGCTTGAAAACTATGCCTCCTTAGGACCTGACCGACCTTAAAATGAATGATGTGATAAATAAAGTTTAATAAGTAAATTTTACCTTAAGAACTATCGCCAAGCCTAGTGAATTGAAAACCTAGGTCTGAGTAGAACCTTAGAACAGAAAAAAAAAAAACTAATTAGACATATAACCGGATTAAAATAGAAATTTTAATTCACTAAGGTTCTTTTATAAAATTTTCATTCACTAAGGTTCTTTTATAAAATTTAAATTCACTAAGGTTTCTTTACAAAATTTCAATTCACTAAGGTCCTTTTTATAAAATTTCATTTCACTAAAGGTTCTTTTTATAACTAATTAGAAATTTCAAGCATTAATAATTAAAGAGGAAATTTTAATAAAAGGTTTAATTAATGAAAGGGGTATTTGGTTGCCTTTGTCTAAACCTGCTAATTCTGAATTTAGTTATAAAAAGGGGGAAACTTAACGAAAAGGGGAATGTCTACCTTAGTAAGGAATATAGACTTGAAACCTTCTATTTATGAACTCAACAAGGAATTAAGTAAGACGTAAGTCATTTAAGAATTGTAGGGGAATAATGGGACACCGAGGAACATTTTTAGAAATGCTTTTAAGTTTGTGAGGGAAATATGAATATTTAATTAATTAATAAAATTGATTTTCTGATGGAACTAGGGGATTGAGCGACATGTGTATGGGGGAGGTTTTTCCTAATAAATTAAATGAAAAAGGAATTTCTAATGAGGGTTTGGGAAACTAATGACTAAGAAACTCTATAAAAGAGATGGCGAAGGAGGAGTATGGACACACATATGGATTATGTAACGTTATGCTACTGAAATTTTATCTTGGCTAAACTTTCTCTTGTGGGAGTTGGGATACCCTACTCAGGTAACAAGTGGTAGATCAACCTTGTGAGGTGAGCTGGGTGCTAGCATTATCTGGTATTCTGTGTGTGGCCACTTTGCAGCATGAGGGGGCTCAGGGGGAAGAAGAGTACCCCTAGCATTGGTTGGGAGGTACCGGTCAAGTCACATTGGTTGGTAGGAGGGATCTAGATGGAGCGAATGTACAGGATGACATCCTTTCCTCATCGTCGTCAGTAAATGTACGTCTATTAAAGTTGTTACTGGTAATAAAATTTAAAATGCACCTGTTTATTTTACTGTATTCAGAAGACGATTTCATTGCCATGAGCTTTCTTTGCACATGTATCTCCTTCGTGTGATTCTTTATTCCTCAATTGCACTTTTATTTAATTATTTTCTTCTCCACAGAGAAGATATGGATGTAGATTTGTGTTTTTATCCTCTGTTCCTTAATCCTTTAAGTTATTAGTCTGTGCTTGAGAAGTCGGCCAGGATCTGAATCAATTGTCTTTCACTCTGGTGTTAAAGATTTAGATTCAAATGCCCCGCTTTCCTATGCATGGATAATAACTATAGGATCACTTCTCTTCCTTTTGATTGGGAAAATGTAGACCTACGCTTTACTCCTATGCTCATTGATTTGTATTCCCTCTATGCATTTTGATTCTCGACATTTTAATCCTCTGCATTGTGATTCCATGTGTTTGATTATCAGAGTTGTATTGATCCTCTGTGTACTAATTCTCTGCCACATAACTCTTAACGAATAAACCTTACATGTATTTCAATGCCCTTTTTCTTAACGCTTTGATGTATAACATGTTGCTTCTCAATCCTTGTTGTATAATGTTTTCAAACGGTTTGCTGAGTAATGCCCTTCCTCATGCTTTGCTGTATAATCTATGGCTCTCAATCCTTGTTGTATAATGCTTTCAAAACATTTTTTGAGTAATTCCCTTCCGCACATTTGTTTTATAATCTATGGATCTCAATCCTTGTTGTTAAATGTTTTTAAAACAACTTGTTGATTAACACCCATTGGGGACGCTATGCGCAACAAGTGGCTAAAAATGCAGGAAGGATGCTCGCAATTTTGCGTTTTATTTTCATTACTGTTATCAATCGTTGTCCACTGCTATTTTATTCTTATAGTTTTGTTACGATATTTGGGTGTACTCGTTATTTTGAGTAACGGGTTTTAAACGCCTTTGTTATGGGCCTTTTTCATTTTTCAGGAGTGTTGTTGCTTTTTGTAGCACATATTGGATGTGTCCTGATCCAGCTAGTAAACTGGTCTTCGATGGCTATGCTCTGCTATTTTCATCAGCGTTTTATCCCCGTCTAGATAATTGCGTTTGTAATTATTGTTGTGTATGGTTGCATTTATGATTGGGTAATAGTTGTGTTTTATGGTTGCATAATAGTTGCGCTTTATGACTGTGTAATAGTTGCATTGTTATGACTTTGTAATAGTTGCGTTTATGACTATGTGATAGTTGCGTTTTATGGCTGTGTAATAGTTTCATTTTATGATTGTGTAATAGTTTTGTTTTTATGACTCTATAATAGTTTCATTTATGACTATGTAATAGTTGTGTTTTATGACTTTGTAATAGTTGTGTTTATGATTGTGTAATAGTTGTGTTTTATGGCTGTGTAATAGTTGTGCTTTATGACTGTGTAATAGTTGTGTTTTTATGAATGTCTAATTGTGGCATTTGATGGTGCATTACTGTGTAATTGTTTTGTTGTGTATGACTGTGTATGATTGTGTATGATAGAAGATAATTAGGTGCAACGTCACTAGTGGAAAGCAGGTTACGCCAATTGGCTGGAAAGCATGCCATTATGGTGAATGCACATGATATTATAAACAATTTAATGCATTTCATAATGTATGAAATTCTAGTTATCATTAATGGATCATCACATATTAGTGCACTTGATTTTGGAGATCCATTCCTTAAGCATCAAATGCTTGCAACTATTGGAATTAATGAGTAGAAATATACAATTAATGCATCCACATTTATGGGTTGTCATTCTTTCATTCTACAATTAGGAAATGATTTTTATCATCCCATAGGCAATACAAAATATTTTAATTGCTACATAACAGTTTAATTATGGAATAATCATATGACAATTATCCATTCTAATATATTATTGATTAATTGCAATGGTAATAGATTGATTGTTGTAATGGTGATAGATTAATTGTTGCAATGGTAATAAAATAATTGATTAATTGCAAGGGTAATAGTTCACTCATTTGCACTTAGTCATAATGATCTGACAACTAATGGTTATGGCTAATTGTGTAATAGTTTAATGGCTTCTGCAAGATTAATGGTTGAGGGTTTAATAGTTTAATAGTTTTATTAGCCAAATTGATAAATAGTTTAACAGTTAACTGGTTACTATGTGCCTTGTTCCTTATGTTGAATTGTAAATGGTGGTTGGTTATAGTTGTTATGCCACATCTGATTGCCTTGTAGGAAACTAGAAAATCTTCCAGTTAGTTGCACAATTTAAATTTGAATGATGTCACCTTGCATCCTATTGACTTGTTGATTGGGTGCTTCGGTATAGTCTTGTGTATTTTTTACAGATAATTCAGTCTCCTAGAGAAAGAGAGTTTGCTTGGTTTAAAGGTCTAGATATGTGATGTTGCATCATGGTTACTGCTACTCCTATCACCTTGTGATGACATGATTCCCGATGAGGGTATCATTGCGCGCCTTGATTGATAGTTGTGAATGATAACTTGGCCAGAGTCTTGTGCTTCCCGATGTCGGCGTATTGTTCATTGTAATTGAGGTTGGCACTTGGTTTTGGGATGCCCTAATGTGATTGGCTTGGTTGCTGTAGAGGATTCTAGTTACTGGTCGTCAAATTCGTTGTGACAATATTGTTGATTTTCCCTTTAGCTTGTAGGCGTTGTCTTGCTTGCATCGGGCAGGTAGCCATTTTTATTTGTTTATTTGATTATCGCATGTTTGGTCCATTTGCATGATATGCTAGTATGCAGGGTGGTTGTTGTCTGCTGCCTAATTTGCGTTTGTCGTATTCATCGTCAAGTTGTGTTGATTAATTGTTGTCGTTGTTGCCTTCCTGCTTAAAAAAAAAAAAAATCTGCGTTGCGTCACATGTAGTCATAACAACTGGGGTCATGACAAAGTTTCTGAAGACCTTCCAGGGTCATAATGTACAGGTCACTAAGGCATTATCCCAATATTTCGATGAGAAGACTGCTCGTGTGGGTGATTTGGGATTCAAAGTGATTGAAGAATCCATCTGTGAGGAAATTCATTTAGCCTTGATGGGAGAGAAATAGTCCAAAAATTGTATAATTGCAAACATTGCCTACAATAAACTCCTCGTATCAAATAAAAATCCAGGTCACAAGAAAGGTATGTCATTGGTACTGTTTAAATCTATGGAAAGAAATAGTATCTAGGTATGCTTGGTTTGTCACATGTTCATTTATAAATTTTATTTCTAAAGTCGTTTGATTCTGATCTTATTTATTCTGTAGTTTTTCTATGAGAAATTACAACTTACAATATTTCGTTTACTATTTCCAGGTACTCTCGCACCATAAACAAATTCTGGAGATATCATATGGTGAATAAAGAGTTGAGAAATTACAACTTACAATATTTTGTTTACTATTTCCAGGTACTCTCAGGTACTCTCGCACCATAAACAAATTCTGGAGATATCATATGGTGAATAAAGAGTTGAGAAATTACAACTTACAATATTTCGTTTACTATTTCCAGGTACTCTCGCACCATAAACAAATTCTGGAGATATCATATGGTGAATAAAGAGTTGATAATTTGTCAGTACATCATATCATATCACCACAACCAGTATTCAGTTACGATTTCAAATTCGTGTCCAAACGGCGAGTTGATTGTGTGGGGCACGTTATGAGAAAACAGAGCAGAATTTGCAAAAACCAGGACGCAGGTTTTGTGCGCAACTCACCCAGTTAACTTCCGCACAAGTAGTTTCTTTAAATATGGAACGATGTAGGACATACAGGTGGTTCTTTCAATATTGTTTTTCCATATTTCTCCAGTCACCAGTTCCTAAAATTGCCCAGTTAACTGAACCTCCGTTTCATCAATTCTATTTGGGAATTAGATCAAGATCTAATATCAAATCTTTCCCATATTTCTAGGGAACTTCTTTGGTTTTTTTTGGTAATTTGAATAATTTTCAGTAGAAAATATTTTCTTTTGTTACTATCGGCACAAACTTGTTGATAAGCTGTTGAATAATTATTCCAATCATATGGATATGAGGATTATTATTATTTTTGTTTAAATACTCTTGAGTGTGGGAGTGATGGACATGGTAAAAACGTTTTGAGATATGGATTCCTGAATATTTTATTGAAGAATATAGAATCGTGCTTTAACCAAGGCTTTCATCATGTTGTTTTCATTATAATATTTTGATATTATGGTTCATATTCTTTAGGAGATTGATTATGAATTGAATAAAATTATATTTAGTTTGTTTTGTCAATACATGATTAATGATTAATTACTATCATCTATACATTAATCTTTTCAATTTTTAATAGTTCACTATCCAAAACTGTATAGATTAAGGTGATTGTATTATCTTAAGAAAGAAAGGTAAGTTCCTCACCTCACCATGTCCGCATCTCACCATTTCATGTTGTTTGAAACCATGAAATGAATGAGATTATCTTCAATTCAAATACGTTATTTTTTCCTCTCATCTATCATGTCCGCCAATGGATAGACCAAAATCTTTGTGATTAACGCCCAAACCATCTCCACCATGCTGGCCACCTCCTTGGGTATTGTTGTCCTGTCGCGTGAAGTGCAGGAGAAGATATATAGGAACTGAAATGACACCCAAAAGGGCGATATCTTGAATAAATTAGTGTACAACCATGCAAATTTTGAATTGTATTGAATTTGTTCATATACTTTGAGTTTGCATAGATCTATTTGTTCAATATAAATTTATTTCTTATTGTAAATGGTCACTTATATCTTCACTGGGGATCAATTATACAAAAGTTGTCCTTTATGTATTATGAATGAGATGTGAATTGTCAAGTGAAGAGGCTTTCTCCTTGCATTTTCACAGTCTTAGAATTATACAACCGTTTTCTACATAATTTGCTACATATTTCTCTTAACAGGAAGGTTGAAGGAGTAGTTTAATACAAGGAGGCACAACCACAAATTCTCTGTTAATATTAACCAATTTCAGGTTAATAGTTTTCTTCTTTTATTATTTAATTTATATTTTCTTTATGAAAGTGGATTCACTTTTAAACTTAAATAATTTGCTTATTTAAGTTAGAACATTATCATTTACTTTAAGTCTTTTCTTATCTTTTAGTTTCAAAGGTAAAAGTAGATTTGTAGTTTATCTTAGATATGTTTACATTCTACCAAAGATTTGGATTTCTTGTATAATCTTTGTTTTAAAGGTTTCTCGTAAATATTGCAATGTATATTTGTATATAAATAATGTAAATATATATACAATAGACAATTAGTTAGTTATTTTATTTTATAGTTTAGATTAGATCATTTTATTGGCCAACAAAGACGTAAAACTTTTCAGGGTGAGTCATCCCAAACAGATTAGATTATTTAGACAACTTCAGACCAATATTTCCCTCATAGTTGACGTTGTGTTCACATATGCCCATCAACAAATTGTGCTAGAAAGAGGGTCGAGGCAAATTTAATGGTTAAATTTTTTATCCGTCATCCTGTTATTATTCCAGATTTGTAAATTCTTCTTCCGTGTCATCTTAAAATGCACTAGAAGGGAGGTTAGATGAAAAGCTAACTATTTGGAGTCAATTTCTTCATTTTCTTAATTTTTCATGGCTCCTGCCCAAATCACTATGTTGGAATATGATTTCAATTTCTCATTACTAGTTATCCCCAACAAGACAACTAATCTCTTGTTAGAACTCTCATTCGATGGTGAAGGGAACACATCTGCATAAGACCATATTTATAGATTTTGTTCTAAGTGATTAAAGCATAAGATCACTAAATTCAATATTGCATGTAGGTTGTTCGCCCTCACTTTTGGAGGCTCGGTTAGAATTTGGTTTGAATCCTTTTGGGCTAATTCAATTCATTCTTGGTCTAAGTTTGTAATTGATTTTTTATCAGATTTTAACAATTATGATTATGATGAATTAGGTGAAGAATTAAGTTCTTAAGGAAAGAAAATGATGAATCATTGAAGGATTTTGTAATTAGGATCATATGTATTTGTACTAGATTCCCTTTGAAAGAAATGCCTCTTATTGATGAATGGTTTCAATATCTCGTTTCTCTCTCAAACAAGCAAGATTGATTAATTGTTAACCAATCTGAATTGAGCACTAATACTCAATCTCAGGACAATTTAAAAGTTCATGATGATATTGAAGTCATTAAAGCACCACATTTTTTTTTCAAATTCCTTCATTTTGGCAGATCAAGAGAAGCATGACATTTTACAAGATGCAATTTTCGCTTATGATATTTCTTCGTCAACAATGTGTTCTTCTATTGAGGAATGAACCTTGAAAACACTAGGAGAAGGCTAGTTTAAGTTGGATATAGTACTAGTATTGTTGGCATAAAATGAGTCTAAACACCTAATATAAATTGTATAGGGGGATAATAAAGGGGTCAGATCCCTACAAAGAGAAAGTGTCCACGAGACCTGGGCCAGGCCCACCGGGGGGTTGGCGCAACACCGAATTTAAAAAGAGACAATGGTCAAACTCTCCAAGATATTATAACTGTTTATGAAGTAAAATATATGGAATGTGAAGTTGGTAATATTGTTGTTAATAAAAATTTCCCTCACACATTTGAACAACTTCAAGATCAATTAGTAGGAGATGACATCATTAGTCAAACTAACATTGAATCATCTAATTCTAGTAATTTTATATCACATTCACCCTTTTATGATAAACATGATTTGGTCTTGGAAAATATCTCGTGTTCTTTAAACAAGAATATGATGGGGGTTGATCAATTTATACAAGGAGAGGGAAAAAAACCACAATTCGAAACACGGATGCCTATCATTTCAAGATATGATTTTTGTCCCCTCAATTCTTCTACATATTATTCCTTGTAACCTGATATTTTTTATCATCATGATATGCAATCATGTGTTCTAGATCACTTTGGAATGAATTATGCACTATAAATGAGGTAAAAATTAATGGTTATTTTTGCACAGAAGATAAAGAAGAGAACATTTCCACACATGATCATATTGCTACTTATTCTAATAAGTTATTTGTGGTGGAATTAAGGAATGAATTAAAAGGGTCTGAAATTGTGTCTTCTTTTGATTCATCAAATTTGTGCTCAAAAGAGGAATTGATTTTTACCATGATCAATTATTGGAGGTTGAAAAGTACAATCAACCGAATACTATTACTAGTAA
The DNA here is from genome assembly GCA_000966675.3 of Picea glauca. NCBI lineage: Eukaryota > Viridiplantae > Streptophyta > Pinopsida > Pinales > Pinaceae > Picea > Picea glauca. Next base: position 352,479 of record JZKD02S2145907.1, read on the forward strand.
TCATCATTCAAAAACATTGTTTGATCCATTTGATTCACCTCTAATAGTTAATCTTGAAGTATTCGAACTCAATGAAAAGTTTCAAGAGAATGAGACACTTCTTTTCAATCAAAAATCACGATAAGTTATTGCTATCTTGATCCTACCAATAACATCAAAATCCTTTTACAAGATTCTTTCCATGCTAATCTAGTACATTATTCTTGTCAGGAATCTTTGTTGGTTGTGAATTCTTTTGAAAAATACCATGTTGGTAATTGCATATATTATGATAGGATCGCAGATTGGTTGGAGTACTCATATCTCAAAAAATTTCCAAGGAATGATAAGATTGTCTTCACCTTATTTAGAGATCAAGGAGGTAACTTTGACACACTCCTTTTATATCCTTATGATGGAAAACATATGGAACAAAAGGAGAACTGTCGAGAGGATGTATCACTTTGGTCTAGGATGATGGTCATGTCAAGTCCCCATAACTTTGACAAGCTTCTCAATTTCATTTACATTTTTCCATGTTTTTGTGACCCATATCATGACAAAATTGCAGAATGGTTGGAGGATTCATACATCAAGAATGTTCAAGGGAATGGTAAGGTCATGCTTTCTTTGTTTCTAAATGATGATTATAAAGGTACGTATGATGTATTCTTTTCATATTCCGATACACTCCCATTCTTGTTACTATATTCAATTTTGTTTTCATTGCAGGATTGGAGTTACTCCAATGCTTGCACTGGAAATATGACTACACTTGGTATTTTGATTTGTTAAGTAATATAGAGTAGGTTAGGAGTAGTTTCCCTTTTGGTTTTCTTTTTTCACACTTTCTTTTTGAATAATGCAGTAAACAAACAAATGCACTAGGAGAATCATCATTTGAATACTATCACTGGAGTCCACTTTAATCATTTTCTCTATTCTTTTCATTAAACATTTATTTTCTAAAGATGTACTATCATCATGAAATATTTTCAAATAGTATGATACATGAGAATTTTAAAAAGGGAGATTAAAGAGATAAGGGAATATGAACTGTAAATCCATAATAATTCTACCTTAAACTGAGACTCTTCAAACATGGCCTACCACTGCACATGATTGCAACCATCTTAATTTAAGGATTTTTCTATTTTCTTTGTCTCTTTTATTTTTAATAATAATTCTCGATCAAAGTAACATCTTATGCATCATTATCTTAAGAAAAGAACTTGCCCACACATGATACTTTATATTATGCTAGTAGATCCAAAAAGCTAAGGTTTATCTCTTCCTTTGTTTTACAGTGGGATGCTAGTAGATCCAAAAGCTCAGGTTTATCTTTGGCCGAAATCATTTTCTGAATGTGTGCTTTTTCTATTTCGATTTTGTTTGTTTTAATGTACTTCTGATTTTGAATTTCGTTAATAAATTATAATTTGGTTTGTTGTGTGTTTATTTTTTCTTTGACCGCTCTAGTTTACTTTTCTATTTTTATCTGTCTCTCTAGATCATTATATTGTTGATTCAAGAACCAATTGTAGGAAGGATGCATTCATTTCAAGAATTATGTTTTTCAAGCAATCTGAAATAGTTCAAACAAGTCCTCATATTAAGATAAATCTCAAACAATTGATTTTTAAGTCAATTGTCACTTTCTTTTTGTCCTCAAATCGTTTAGTCGGAGCATTACACCATATACATGTTTAAATATTTGAGGATTATGATAATATTTATAATTTTTACACCGTCCATATTATTAAGGAATCATTCTTAAGTTCTTTCCCATCCTCTATATGATTTCTTAATTGAAATCTATATCTCTAAAAACTATGATAAACCTTCCAATTTCAAAAGCAAATAAATAACATGATCAACTTTACCCCTGTCTTGCAATAACCTCCAGTATCACCCCACTCTCTTTGTCATTAGCAAACATATAATTGTATTATTATTCAAAGGTGGCATAAGAGGGTTGGAAGCACTTACTTGTGGAAAATGTGTGTAAACCCGCCGGGGTATTGAACATGCTTGTTGGTAACGGGAAAATGCACACATGATACCAAGACAACTTCGTCGGGGTATTGATCAGGCGTTCTAGTAGGGAAGCAATGTTAAGTGAAGAGGTATCAGGTATATGCTTTTAAATTAACTTTTATGGAAGTATACATCATGTGGATACAACTATTGGATGGGATTACAGTATTTGAGTGAGTTAAATGACATCCCTGCCGAGGCTATGGACGCCTGCTGATAGTAGTGGCTCTATCAATASTATTRAAGTCMTTTTCATAAACATCGTGACTCTTTGATTAAGACATTATTTTAGGTTATAATCCCCTACAAAGCAAATTCTGTTGTTTGGTTATAACATTGAGCTTATCCTAATACTATATGGTCTCAAAGTGAATTTAGTCCAGGAAGCTTAAATCCTTCTTCAAGTCTTATTCTTTTCTTCTCGAGATGAAATATTACTAGATCGGAGATAACTGCTTCATCCAATGAGTCACCATTTTTTGCCAGCAACAACTCCCTTACAATTTTCATAAAATTGCAAGGTCCCTTTGAAATCAATAAGGTTTCTTTATTTAAATTTTGTTGCTTTTACTTGAGTGGATTGGTTTTATATTAAATCTGGGCATTGACATCGTTCCTTGCACGTCTTTTGATCTTTATTTTCATGATTCTTCAACATGAAATTATGAGTCTTCTAATACGACGTATGTCACTTGCAGAGGATTTCCTTATATAATGGTGAATATACATAATTTTTGCATTATGATATTGTTTTTTATTGAATATTATGATTAAGGCTACATAATCAGCTTTATTCAATTCTGGGGATTCTAATCATCACTAACATTACTATGAATGGATTTCATGGCCCGAAATAAATAGGGGATACCAGAGTTTGTTGTGACTCCTTCTGTATGATGGCTTGTATGTTTTCTGTCATGATTTCTTATACGCTACATAATTAGTGCTTTGAATATAAGGTCAAAGGTCTTGGTATATCTTGGTTTTGACGATCATATGTTAATGGAATATTCACTCTTACCTTTAACTAACAATATGGTGAAAATAAATTGGTTGGAGTTTTGTATTAATTTAATATCATTGACTTTGAGCTTAATGTTGTTAGAATATGTGATTTTTAAGCCTTGGAAGTGCACAATCGTTTTATCAATGTTATGCCTTGGAGGGTCCAATTCACTATTGATAATCGCTTTATAGATTGAATAGATATTGATTAATGATCTTGTGTTGTCGGTCCTGCAATTGGTCTTTACATTTAAGTTATTAAACGTTCGAACACATACCTTATCCTTATGATTCATGACTATTGGAAATAACATTTACAGTTTTTAATCCCAATGAAGTGAATATAATGTCTATTGGTATAATCATATCAAAGTTAATGTGTTATGAAGTGAGTTATTATGTTTTAAATTCTGTGTTAAATCAACTATGATGCACCATTATTCCACTACGGTCATGATGTAAGGCATATGTACTATTAACAGCAGATGGAGGATCAGGATATCGAAGCATGAAAAATCTTGACTTTCCCTAAGGAAAGAATGAAAGGTGTTTTCTTCAGGACTGAATGAAGCTATGATTTCAAACCTGTGCTAACTCATTTCCTGGGTATGCCATCATTCTCAATATTCCATTTGCGGAATGTCATTTTAAGTTTAATATTTTTTTCGAGCCTCCCTCTCGAAATTTCCTCCACCGCCTTTAGTCTTGTTGGATAACTCCTCTCAAAACTTGCTGCAAGATATCTCTGTCGAAATTGTGTTCTGTTACAGTCTGTCTAACCTGTTTTCGAGTCATTGTGAATATGTGATCAAATTTTATCTCATCCCAATGAAACAAGTTAAAAGGATAGGCCTTGAGGCATACGAGAGTATTGAAGCTAATGAGGAGTGTAGGGCCATGTTCGAGCATGTAGGTTAGTGGGGAATTTGTGAATACCTTCCAGGTTCATAATGTACAGGTCGCTAAGGAATTCGCCTAATATTTCAATGAGAAGACTACTCGTGTGGGCGATTTGGGATTCAAAGTGACTGAAGAATCCATCGTTCAGGAAATTCATTTAGCCTTGATGGGAGAGAAATGGTCCAAAAATTGTATAATTGCAAACATTCCCCAAAAGAAACTCCTCGGATCAAATAAAAATCCTGGTCACAAGAAAGGTATGTCATTGGTACTTATTAAATATATGGCAAGAAATAGTATCCAGGTATGCTTGGTTTGTCACATGTTCATTTAAAAATTTGATTTCTAGAGTCGTTTGATTCTGAGCTTATTTATTCTGTAGTTGTTCTATGAAAAATTACAACTTACAAGATTTCATTTGCTATTTCTATGCACTTTTGCACCATAAACAAATTTTGGAGATATGAGATGGCGAATAAAGAGTTGATAATTTTTCAGTACATCATGATAAACTGAGAAGCAAGAACTGCAGAGAGAAGGAATATAACAGAAAATAGTATATTAGAATATATAAAGAAGAGTACAATTAGAAGTAAGTCTGAAGGAGTACTATGCAATGGGAGATGGCTGAGCTAAATAGGCTCAAGCAAATCAAGAATAGAAAGTACAACTAGCTAGGACAACTGGCAGTGTACAGTCAGACTGTTGACGTTACATTATATTTAACACTCCCTCTTAAACTCAACATTTACAAACATCAACACTGATTATGCCTAAGTGTTGTCTCTGAAAATCAAAAAATGATTTTCCTAGTGGCTTTGTAAAGATATCAGCAAGTTGATCTCGAGAACCACATAATTGTAGTGCAATATCACCATTATTGACTAGCTCGCGTATGAAATGAAAACGAGTGTCAATGTGTTTGTTTTTCTTGTGAAACACATGATTTTTGGATAAAACAATTGCTGAAGTATTGTCACAGAAAATAAGAGTTGGATCATTTTCTGTATGTGACATATCTTTCAATATTCTTCTCAGCCACAGTTTGACAGGAAGCTGAGGTAGTAGCTACATAATCTGCCTCTGCAGAAGATATTGAAACAATTGGTTGTTTCTTTGATGCCCATGAGATTAGGTTTGAGCCCAGGTGAAAAACATGTCCAGATGTGTTTTTCCTGTCATCTAGGCTGCCTGCAAAATCACTGTCTGTGTAACCAAAAATTTGATTACTATAAGATTTAGTGTACCATAAGCCGAAATTGAGAGTTCCTGCAACATATCTCAAAATTCGTTTTGTCATTTTCCAATGAGAATATTTGGGTGATTCCATGAATCTGGAAACAAGGCCGGCTACATACATAATGCCAGGCCTAGTTGTTGTAAGATACAACAAACTGCCTACTAAAATTTTGTACAGGGTAGACTGTAGGACCTTCATCATTCTTGCTCAATTTTGTGCCTAGTGGTATGGGGGTTTCTGTTGGATTGCATCCTTCCATGTGAAATCTTTTGATGATGTTTGTTGCATACTTTTGCTGACAAACAAAAATGCCTTTGGTTGATTGATTAACCTCAATCCCTAAAAACTATTTCATTATGCCAAGATCTGTGATCTCAAACTCAGATTGCATAGCATGTTTAAAATCTGTTAACTCAAGATTTCCTGTATAGATCATGTCATCAACATATAAACATACAATCAAAATTTTATCGTGTTGATCTGTTTTGGTGTAAAGAGTTGGCTCATTTTGGCTTCTGCTGAAACCACTTTTGATTAGATAAGTGTCAATTCTGCTGTACCAAACTCTTGGAGCTTGCTTCAAGCCATACAAGACTTTCTTTAACCGATATACTTTGGCTGGGTGCTCTTGGACTTCAAATCCAGGTGGTTGATCGACATAAACTTCTTCTTCTAAGAAACCGTTCGAATGCTGACTTGACATCCATCTGGTATACTTTCCATTTGTGTTTTGTTGCTATGGCCAATAGAGTCCTTACAGTGTCTAATCTTGCTACTGGAGCAAAAGTTTCACCATAATCAGTACGAGGTTGTTGTGAGAATCCTTTGGCAACAAGTCTTGCCTTGGGTTTTTCAATCTGCCCTTTTTCATTGAGTTTAGTTTTGTAAACCCACTTGACACCAATACTCTTCGTATGACTTGGTAAATCAACAAGATCCCATGTCTTGTTCTTCTCAATTGAGTCAATTTCTTGGTTCATGGCTTGCACCCAATGTGGCTCCTTAGCTTCTTCCTTAAAGGATGTAGGTTGACATGACATTAAAGCAAAAAGGTTGTGTTGTTCAAAGTCATCCAACTGCTGATGGATTTCTCTCAAACTTCGAGTTCTTTGATTTTGTGGTTCAGAGAATGATTCTCTACTGGAAGTTGAGTTATTCTGAGAATTTTCAGGTTGTCTTTGTACTTGCAATCATGGAAGAATAGTTTGAGGTACTGGCTGTTTTGAATTTTCTGCATTTTTAAAACTTGACAGCAATGGATTGTGACTGTCCATTTGCTGATTTTCTGAATCATTCCAGAATTGATTTTCCAGAAATTTTACATCTCTGTTGAGAATTAGTTTCTTGGTGATTGGATTGTAAAGCCTGTAAGCTTTAG